>VZTI01003364.1:1798890-1990882 GCA_013397865.1 Struthidea cinerea | reverse complement strand
GTGTGTGTGTATATATACATATAAATAAATTAATATGACGCCATGTCACAGTGTCCTCATATGGATACAATTCTTTTCTGGTGACATTACTGCTATAATATCATGGGGGGAAGGCTGAGGGGGATAAAACAGATGGATTACTATATGAGTAAAAACATTATTGTGGACTTGTTGCTGAGGAAAATGTGTTTCTATTAAGGAAACCTCATCTGATGAACTGGTACATGACTTACTACAAAATACACCTTTTGTTTTCTAGCATTAACTGTGTTAATGAGAGGAGGATGTGCTGATTTAGCATTATATATTTATACCACTTGCACAAACATTTTCTAACCCCGTGTCCTACATTTACCACAAACAGTCATTTTTCTTCCTCCATTTAAGACATAAATATAGGAATACTATCTATGGCTGACTGTAATGTGAAGAGCAGCTGGGTCCTCAATCTACTTCAACCTTTCATGAAGGAAAAAGCTCTGCACAGCTGCCCTTCATGTGGCAACTACTAGGGCACATGCAAGAAACAGGACCTACCTGAAAATGTAGTGTTTTTCTTCAGAGAAAGCAGCCTGATAGAAAAAAGTAACTAATTTAATTCCTGGCCTATGCTGACTGGCATTATCAAACCCCCTTTCTAATTAATTTTGTTCCTGTTGAAGTCATCTAACTTTGCTACTTAAGTTACTGAACTAACCAGAAATTGTAATCCTATTGATCAGAAATATATTACCTGTACACCTGATTAGCCAGAAAACTTCTGTCAGGAGAGGGCTCATCCTGCCCTGCAGTCACCACACCCTTAGTATTAAAGTCTGTCATTCTCTCTACTGGTCATCACAGCACAATTAACTCCCCCATTAACATTCAACAATTTTTTAATTTCAAAAATACCTGCTATATACACAGCTGTACAATGAATGCCAAACATTTTAAATCAGACTTATGAAATCACAGTAGGAGGGAACTAGTACTGATGAAAACTTATGGCCTGTCCCTACTATTAAAAATCTGCTGCTATTTTTAGATCACTAGCTAATTCTCACTCACCTTCATGAGCCTCTGTCTAATCCATTTCTCATCATTAACTACCTTAAAGATACCTTAATAAAACCCTTTCATCATGTATCTCCAGCTGGATACACCACGGAAAATGACTACTCCTGCCTTTCCAGGACTTTCCTGGAACTTTAAAAGCTAAGTGAACTTTAAGGGTGTGATATGCACCCTCCAGCTGCCAGGTGAACTAAGCACTATGTATCTCTTGTCAGAAGGATTACCACCTTTTCTGAAAAGGTTGTCACACCTCTGAAAAATCCTCCAGGCCATTGTGATTTCTACTTGTTTGAAACAACCAGTAAATAAAATATCTATTATTGTTAAAAAACTCTAGAATCTGCAAAAATCTCTTTGTCAGGCACGTTCTATAAATGTTGGGTTTTTTTCAGATACAGAATATAAAACCTTTTTTTTCCCTACTTATTACTGTATATTTATTTTTTATTCTAATTTATCAATACATGACATTTGGTCTTTTAATACATAACCTTACACTGATGGAAACCTTATTTGCAGTGCACTACAGATATCACTAATATTATGGACAAGCAAATAGCTTGACTGTAATCTGACCTCATGCTCATAAAGTTAAATTATTCAACTACCCCACAACACAACAGAATTAAGTGCTTAAAATATAACATAGGAGGAATATAAGACAGCTATTCGGCTTTGACGGCTGTGATTTCCATAATGGAACTAAATAGCTTGAAAGTCTTTGACATTCATTTGTATTCTTCCTTACAGAGAAAACACTCTCCTGCTTTGATTTAGGTTTTTAGAAATTCAGCCCAAATTTATTGTAGAAAAGGAAATTTTAAAAAATTAAGTATCCATCACATTTCAGAAGTCAAAGATACTAAAAAACATTGTAATATGTAAAGTATTTATATCACTGTTGAAACTAGATGTCAGACACTCCTGCTAATAATCTTGTTCTCAGACTAATAGAATACACATCTGAGCTGGAGAAAACTCATGAAAATATCATTCTGAAGATGTGTTTGACTACCTGAATTAAGTTGCATTTACTTGAAGATTATTACTTATCAGAAGCTTTGGGTCAATTAAAAAATGGTAAGGTCTCAGTGGGCCTGAGCCATCAGCTGTTTGAAAATTGAATATTGGCCATCTACTTATAAGACCTAATTAGAATTTATTTGAAAATACTTTAATGTTTCGTTCTCTCCTACAAATTATCAAGGAATGAAATTGAATGGAAAATTAAAACTGAAAATATCTCTCCTGCACACATTGCAATTTTGCTTAACTCAAAATGTGATCCTTTCAGTACACGAAAGAATAATTCACAGAAGGTAAAAATTGACATTTTCCACCAGAACTTTGTCACTAAAGCCATGCAAGATACAGGGCTTCTTGTTAGAGCCTCACCAAATGCACGGAACACAGCTGCATCATTCCTTTACTATATGGCTCCTGTCAGGGAAACAGCATTTGTTGATTTAAGAATAGTTCTTCTACTATTTGAAACTTTTGTATTTCTCTGTGTTGTGTTGAACAGACAGGCAAAGCACTTGTTTTAAAACAACGGGGACAGGGAGCAGATAAAGCACCTTGACAAACAGTTCCCAGGCTGCCAGGAGGTGAGCTGAGCACACTCTGGACCTGGTACCTAAAGCCCCATGAGTGCAACGAACCCAGAAAACTTGCTGTGCAACTTTTAAGATCTGCCTGCCCTTCCCCAGGGAGGGTTCTACCCTCTCATTTAGGAAAGCATTTCCACAGACTTCCTTTGCCATACTGAAAAATCTGCAATACATTTACCAATTTTTGGCAATGGTTTTAAGAGCTTAGCTGGCATTGATTTAACTCCTCAGTCTCTGCTTATAACTTCTGCTTTTGCTGAGTCATATTGTGCAGGAGAATTCATTTTGCACATTCTTAGAAGCAGCTATGGATCCCTTATTGAAAAAAGAGGGATTTTTTTGACTTCTAAGCAGTTCCAGTTTCTACCAAGATCTCTCTTTACAGCTCCTCTATGCTGTCTAGTTTTATACTAGATTAAACTTCTGATTTGTCAGTTCCCCTCTCCTTAGCTTCTCACTCCCTCAAAAGAAGATGAAGAATGTAAGCAACCAGTGCACAATTCACAAGTTAATTAATTTAAACAGCCTACTTTGATAAATAGAAAAGGTGTTTATTGCATTTCTTGACCAATAGGGTTTTTAAAAAATTGTCCTGAAGTACATCTACCACTCACATATCTAAGGAATCCACTAGGTAAAGCTCATGTGAGACAATATTTCTTTCCTCATTTCAGCCATGCCTTGCAATTTTATTTTACAGCAACCATACTTTGAACTATTAGAATACATTCCAGCTAAATATCTACAAAGAATATGAATTAAGTTTACAATGATGATTAGTAAATTTACTGAAGCATGAGACTGGTAGAGCAGATGTTGATCTCTATTAGATTTTATCTGAAAATATAAATTCACTGACTGTAGCCTTGTATCAACAAAATGAAAGGAAATCTGTAGTAACAAAACGTTATTATAATTAAAGTCACCACTGATAACAACTTTGCTTTGAACTTGATGTGATTGCACAGACATATGAAACAATACATTTCTTTTCCATAAAGTAATTTAGCAAAAATTCACCATTGCAGAAGGGTTAATTTCAATTTGTATGAGAAAAAGAGTTATACCATGGAAAAAACAAGTAACTGCTGAACAAAAGGGGTGATTGCAAGTATCAATTGCTAATCTAAAAATATTCAGGTAATATGTTTGTTTTACTTTTTTATTTCTTAAATCAAGAACATCACAGATAGGAAAATTGGACTAACAGCAGAAATTACTTTGCCCTCCTTTATTTTGCCTGAGTATTCAGTAGCCCTTATATCACATAATATGATTTCAGAGAACTGCAAACAGAGAAATAAAACAACTATATTTTACTCTGACCGTTCATTCAGATATACTGATGAATGCTTACCTCTTATAAATAGGTTAAACACTCTAAGATTTTTCTTTATTTCAACTTTGGAACATTTTCAAAATTAATATTTTGCTAATTATTTCCACTTAATAGACAAACAAGCAAAATTGAACCTTTTAGTAAAAATTTCATCTCAAAAAAAAGATAATAATAAAACCAATAATAAATAGCAAATGGATTAAATTTTTTTCAAGAATAATTGGTTATAATGGGCATTCTTGCTATCTGCATCAGTACTGACACTACAGAAACCATTTGCAGAAGGGTGGAATCAATTAACAGCTGTCCTACAGCAGGATTCAAATTAGTTTAAAACACATGGTGTTAAAAGAATAGTAGGTCACAGAAACACTAACATGAGTAAATATAATACTGAACTGTTATTAAAAAGTACGAGTAATATAAAATAAAAGGACATTTCAAAATTCTCCATATACTACTTTTCTTAAAAGAAATACAACATCTCAAGAATTATTTTTTCACAGAATACGATTTAGGAAACTAAATTATAGGGAAGCACAAGATTTTTTTAATGATTATATTCTCATATATCTGAAGCACAAGAAAAAGTTTTTCAGTGCTTCCATTGAGTTTTTTACCAAAAGTAAAAATATCTCCCTAATCATCCCCCAAAACAACAAGAAATGCTGAGCATTAGACATCGTTGTCACACAACACATTCTGCATCTTTCTTCCCTGCTTTACCTTTTGATCAGCCACTGCACATCTGGGAAGTAGGAAGCCTCGGGTTCATGAGAATACATCAATTTCTGTTCTCGCTAGCGCTTTCATTTAATCCTCTATGTTCAGTGAAATCACATAAACTGTCCCTTAATTTCGAGACACATATATTTTACAAACCCTCCCCTTCCCCCAAAACGCACTTATAAACTATAAGGCATCTGGGGAAAAAAATAAAGTTTAGTATCTGAAACAACAGCAATTCAAGTCAGAGAGCTGACCCAATGGGGAGCTATTGAGAGCATGAGAGGAGTGTTATAGTTTAATGCTGTTACCATGTGCTGTATATAGCTGGAGGTCAAGTAAGAATTTACCCTATAAGGAGGATTATGGTACTTAGCTGATTAGTGCCTTGCTACAGTACTATTGCCTACAAATGTACATGCTGGTCAGGGCATTTCATTTCAACTATTTTTAAAATTGTGCGGTTCCAGTATTTTATGTTTTGTGATACTAGTTCCAGCATTTTCTTTATGTTCTAGGCCTCAAGTTATGTAATATCTCAACTTTCAGTTTGTAAGAAGTCAAATTTTGGCATAATTTTCAACTATTAGGCTAAAATAGCTGTGGCATCTATTTCAGTGTGATGTGCTGCACATACCAAAAAATTGAAAGTACTTTTTCTTACACAGTTTAAAATAAATAAATAAATAAATAAATAAATAAAAATAATTAAAAAAAATAAAATAAAAAATAAAAACCTGAGAAAATCAATGGACTAATTATTTCCAGAAACAGTCATCAAAACTCACATTCAAAATATGGTGAAAATGTGAAAATAATAGAAAGCAAATGTATATCCTCATTTGCCTTAAATGAATTGTAAACACATTTTTCTACAGTTTTCCACAGCATCTTCTACCTATGCAAACTAGCTTACAAATACATTATGTTTAATCTAAAGCACCAACCAAATCTGACTGCAATACGTTTAAGCCATGACGAAGTAGCTTGACATGGGAAAAATACAGACTTAGCAGAAACCTTGATTTTTTCCACCTCAATAATAGTGAGTTCCAACTCCCAGGAAAGGCATTCTGACACCAAAGTTTATTTGCTCAGCCATCACAGAGAATATATCTTAATAGACTTCATCTATACATCATTTCATCTAATTTTGAGTCTAATCTTTTCTAAGTGTTTCTGTTTCTTACCCCAGGGATTGTTCAGCAGGTGCATTTACCAGCAGCTGAAAGTATCCTAGTTCTTCAAAGGAAACCTTTAAGTCTGATGAAGGGGAGACTTTTCTTTAAAAGAAACAGTCCATTATTATGTGGGTATTATCACCATTACGTAAAAAATAAAGCTATTTCAATAATGACCAAACTAAGAAAATATCAGCAACATGAACTGTCATTTGAGGATTGTTTTCCCTAATAACATCTGGAGGCTGTTTTGGACTGTAGAACTCATAAAACTCTAACTTTACTAATGAACTTGAGTCAGTATATATTTTCTTTTTTCTCTCTCTCTTCGTTGTGTCCACAATTACAATATAAATGTGATATCATACAATGAACTTCAGTTTTAAAATATCTCAGTGATTCATATTTCAGTCTGAAAGAGATTAAATAGATCATACTGAGCTGTTTTGATGCCTCCATAAAAGAGCAAGCATAAAATAACCACTGTGAAAATGTCCAGTTTCCTCAGTAATGGGAGGTACAGACCCATTATTAAATCTAGTGAATTAGATCAGTGGTGGCTCATCAATGAATGATGGGCTGTCTGCATCAGCTTCTCCAAGACAAAGCCGTCAGGGTAAATGTGTTCTTGCTAGGGAACATCAGCTGGACCACTACGAAATGAGACAGGTGCATTCAATAGCTCTTGGAAATTACCATGGTACATAAAACCTTAAATTTCTGATTCAACTGTCCTTCTCCAGATGTTGGTGAGATGGGATTGAATGTCTGTATTTTAAACCAGCACCTAAGTCTATCATAGAAGCAGACCACAAGTTTAGAGAAAAATAAGTTGTATTTCTGTAAAAACTATAGCACCTATATTATGTATTGGTAGGACATGATTGTACAATGTTTTTCAAGCAAAAGAACTTTCTCCACAGTTGTTTAGGCAGTGGGCTCACAATCCACAGCTGTTACATACCAAAATATTCAGAATCAAATTGTTATGGCTGCCTAGACAGAGCTCCTTCAGTTCAGAGCCCCTCAGGCAGGACGTTAAGATGAAAACCATGTCTGTGTTGCTGGGTTTTCAGAGACACTACCTGAAAAATTTCCCACTGTACTACCATGTAGTAGCAACATCACATGGATAATAAGAGCCTGGTTTCTGAAACATGAACAGGTCAAAGAGCCATCCTTAGATATTCAGTTCAGATCCCTGCTGAGACCAGCCCTGGATATTCCCCCTCATTATTCTCTTATCACCTCTTAGAGATGTCTGCACTAGAGCAAGTCTTCCATAAAAGAGGCTCAATATGAAGCCTTCTAAAGAAGAAAATATAGTCATGGATGTTTCCAAAAATCCATATGGAAGACCACTAAGTACTCTAGAAAGTGTGTGGAAGTGAACACTTGGAAGTGAAAAGGATAACCTGGCTGCTCAGCAGCTTCTATACAAAAAGGCAGCACTCAGTTAAGATGGCAACAGTACAGACCACACAGAGGAAAATAACAACCACTTCTAGCAGGAAGCAAAACAACATTGAATAGTCCTTACAGAACTACTAGAAACACAATAGCAATGAATAAAATTCACTTAAATATATAACTATGTTTCTTCTAAGGCAGTTGTGTGGAAATCTAAGGCAATTTAAAATGAAACAACTAAAATAAACTTCATCTTGCAACATAACCCCTTAGATGTATTCTGCATACTACTACAATGAAGGTAGATTTATTTACTCTACTTAAAAAATAAAATAAGATGCCAGGTTTTTATATTAGACAGGAGAAATGAATGCTCATTTTGTAACTCCATACATAAATAAAAACCCCAAATAATTCATGCTTTACAGTTTCTGTCACCAGCATTATCTGCTTTACCCAGTAAACCTGTTTTCAGTAGGATTCTACAAAGTCAAAATGCAAATTATGAAATTCCAACTGAAGTTTAGGCTATGTATTAGCAGATTTTTGACATAACATTGGTCACTTTTTCCATCAATTACAGAATTTCTAGAAAAAGTATGAGAATAAACAGCAGGCCTGTCAATACCAACTAGACTCAACTGGCAAAGAGCTGGCAAACACTGAGAGGGAACTGTTCAAATTATACAGGTTCTCAGCACCTTTGATAACACAAGTCCATTAAAAAAGTTACAGAACGCTCTCAGTAACTCAGTCTTAAGTAGAGTGAGATCAATCAGCTAAGGCAACACAGAAAGGAATAAGAAAAAAACAATGGAACAAGAAGAAAGTAAAGGAAAGTAATGATTTAAAACATTTTGTGAAGACACTCATGAAATCTTTCTGAGATTAATGATGACTTCATCACTCTCAGTACTGTTATTGTCAGATTCTGGGGATCAGTAGGATGTTTTAAGTTAAACTTTACTTTCATTGTTGACCTGAACAAGAAAGGTTAAATGTATGCTCACTGAAGCACCTTCCAAGTATGAGATCAACTGGATATCAGGCTGGGGAGCCAGGCAAGAGACTATAAAAATTATTCAAGATGCTTGAGTTGACAAAGCAGAAAATGACGATCAAGTTTCGCTAATTTAGTTTCTGTAATTTAAATGGTCAAAACAGATAGATGGACAGATCCGACTTTCACAATTAGCAAAGACTATTTCATGGTATACAGTAATTTTGAAATGCATATTGAGGTGAACTAGCACAAAACAGTTACAATATTAATAGATTCATATATAATAATGAGAGAAGAGTAACCATGACCAAGTAGTTTGATTTCCTTTCTCCTGGATGCTTTTACGGAAATGAGATTAATGCCCGATATGAATGAAGCATTGCTGAGAAGGAAAAGAAAATCAAATTAAATTCCTTATATTTGGCTTTACTGTGGCACCAAGCTCATTTACCCTCATCATTAGGGAGATATTTCCCAAAACAATAGATTAGATTATTTTGGTTTATATGGATGATATGCTATTAAAAGCACAACCTGAAGAACTATTATATTTCCACTATCTGGCCATTTCCCTACTGCTGCAAGTCCTGTAGCAAGGTGAGAAAAACCAACACTCTGTTGGAATTTTGAGTTTGATCCATAAATACATATAAATTTGGGGTAGAGGGTGGAGGGAAAGGCAGAGAAGAAAAGGAAGTGGATAATTATAGCTGTGTTAGAAAATTCTTGCAACAGTTAAAAAAACAAAATACAGTAAAATTCTTAGGAGAATTATCATCATCAATACTTCACAGAAAAGAGAAGGTTTTCTAAGAACAAGTTTTGTGAAAAGTGGACTGAAAGACATTACTGGGGTAGAGGCTATGGACATCACTTCTTCAGCCCCTTTTTGCTTTCGTAGACTGGTTTCAGTATCTTCAATAACACATTAGAAACGGTCTCTGAATGGAGAAGTCAGGTGCAGATGCTGATCAATAGTGTGAAGGCTAAAAGCTGACATTAATGATACAGAAGCATTTTCTAGCTAGCATTTGCCCAATATTATCAAAATATTGGGCAAATACAAGGAAAAATTCCACTTTAGAAAAAACATAAGAGATATTTGATTGGTTTAACTGAAAGTAGAAACTTTACCTATGACTTTGACAGGGTATTCCATGTTATAAAAATACAATATTAAACCAAATTTCTTTTCAAAAATAGAGGAACATTATGACTTATTTTCTCCTTCTCATTCATTTAAGCTAAGAGGGAAGCATTTTATTTATGCTTTATGACGTAATAGTGCCTCACCTTGCTGATTGTTTATTCTGCACTTGCTTTTGTGCCTTGTGATATGTCTGTTCCACTAGACCATTAATTACATACAACAAAGTTACACTGCTCCAGCATTAGTTGGGAGAGGATATTTTCTCCCAGTGCAACATACCCAGAGACCTCCAGAGACGAGTGCCAAGATAGATTCAGATTCACCTACTCTGCTTCAACATTAAGGACACGTCAAGTGGAAATTTTTTACACTGAAATATGAGAAAAAAGTCAAACTTCTAAAGTCATTAGGAATAGCACATATTTCTGCAAGACAGAAACTTAACATGAAGAACTTGTTCATAGCCAAGAGATTCAACATTTTGCCAGACATTATGAACAATCTGTCAAGAATCATCAAAGGTAAAGGCTGGCCCAGCAAAACACTTGAGGACTTTGCAAGGCTGGCAAAGGTTGGCAAATATTTAATTCATCCTAATTCAACTTAATGCAAAATTCTGTTTTCTCTCTTTCTCAACATTTTCAGGTCAGGTCAACCTAACAGAAGGGCCGTGTTGTCTCAACAACTGCAAATGTTAATTCTTTGTTCAAAAATTCTGGATTTAAAAAAGGGCCTTTAACTTGTACAAGAACCCGGACTTGAAGAATTAGTTCCAGATTATCAAGGATAANGCAAAATTCTGTTTTCTCTCTTTCTCAACATTTTCAGGTCAGGTCAACCTAACAGAAGGGCCGTGTTGTCTCAACAACTGCAAATGTTAATTCTTTGTTCAAAAATTCTGGATTTAAAAAAGGGCCTTTAACTTGTACAAGAACCCGGACTTGAAGAATTAGTTCCAGATTATCAAGGATAATGGATCTATTTATCATATAAAATAAAATGATGAAAGATTTTAATAGCGACAATGAGATGATTGGAATTTTATGCAAATTATGTATAAACAGAGGGACTACCACAGGAGCCTATAAATACAGCAAGAACCTGGACTGGGAACTGCTGTTATCTTAAAAATACAGGGGAGCTACAAACAAACACAGGCGTATGCATTTCAGTGAAGTGGACTAAAGTGCTTGCATGAATTATTTTATATGGAAGCTGTAGGTCTTGCAATCAGTATTGATCACTAGTTGGTACATTGGGCGAAGAAGCTCATCTAGGAGCAACAAGTATGGTAAATTCTTAATCTAAGGAAGTTGTACTCAAAAAGATAATGAAATTGTGTTTAACAGCAATTTGAAAAAAAAGATAGAACTGTAAATTGAGGTTACAGCTTTACAAATACTGCCTACAAAAAATCAAACAAAAAAAAATCCCAGTGCTAGGAGAGAAGGACACAAAATAAAATGCAAACCAGCATATTTCCAATCTAAATTTCTGCCATTTCATTCTCTGTAATAACAGTGCTTGTTAGAAACAAGAAGGGGTGGTGTTGTACATTCTACAGGAGCTACGATTTGCTGGGCGTAAGTACAGGCTAAGTACCTGTGCAGGAAACAAACCATGATACTCTTCCTCATTTAGTTGCCTAAACATATGTTCAGATATATTCCTGCTTTCAAATGTACCCTATCATTCCCACTCCCAAGTTTTCAAATATGATTTTGTTAGGCTTTATATGATTAGGAATTATTTATCTCTTATTCTGCCTTCTTGGGATGGATATTGCCCCAAGGAGTCTTCTGGTCTGGAATGGGACAGCATTTCTCGCCTATGGCATTTGATACCTTCTTGTCTATGAAGTCAAAGGAAAGGAGGGAGTTAACGGACAAACTTATGTCCTAATCAGCCTTAGACTAGCGACAAGACGATAATAATTTATTCCTCACCTTAAAAAAAAAATAAATAAATAAAACCAACAAACCACACACACACAAAAACAAAAAACAACCATGCACTTTGTCTCCCAAATAATATGGGGGTGGCCAAGATTAAGAATTCAAGATCACAAGGGCCTTACCATATGTACTCACAAACACTTTAATAATTTGTAATTCTGTTTGGTAGAGTTTAACAAGGAGGAGTACAAGACTCCATATTTCATTGTTTATGGCAAGTTTGAAAGTGTCTGAAAATGCCTCTGTGGTGATTATCTTATAAAAAAACAGGATCAGTTAGGATCAGTATATCAGCACTAGGAACCCCTGTAAAAATGCTCATATGAACAGCCTTCAGAAGTGAATAACAACAAGTGATTTTGAAGAGGACATGTGAAAAATTAGTGTTCTAGCCTGATTCCATGGCCAAGCTCAAGCACCAGCTTAAAAGGGGGTTTTCAATATATATTACTTCCAAAGATCAAGCGACAATTAATCCTCTGGACTTCTTTCTTAAGCTCGCCAACTATTAAAGGGAGCTTCAACACAGACTTGATTTCCTTTTTCCTGATCCCCTCTACTGTCAAGCTACCTGCCGTCTAACAATAATTATGCTAGTTTCATGTAGCATGCATAGAGACATAAATACTCCAAATATTCTAATGCAGAGGTCCATTTGTTCTGGTGTCCAAAACCCAAACATAAGTTTCTTCCAGCAACACAGCCTGCACGCACATTTTACTGCAAAACTTGTTTTCTGCTCGTGCATTTTTTAAACTTTCCAATTCTTTTTATCTCCAGTAGTTTACTGGCATACTGAGGCACATACAGGTGGCAAAAGATAAAATAAAAAGAAATGCACCTTATAGAGATACACTTTTCATATTTTAGTCTTCCTGAATCCACACATATTCCTGTTCTTTGCCATCAAAATATCTTGTGACCATGGTTAAACCACAACATTACCAACACAAGTGATCCAGGACCTCTATAATCTTACACCATTTTCTAACAAGAGGCATTTAGCTTTCAGATACAGTGCCGTGAATCAGATTTCTTCCATCGGAAAATCTGTTTGCAAATCAGGCCTTCCAATAAAGTATATTTTCAAAGCATTTATCTTCAGAACCTTTTTCTGACAAATCATACCATCTTTCTGGGTCATCTTTTATGACACCCCATTCTGAGAGTAAGCAACAATAAAACAGGTATTGGACTGAATAGTATCTCTTCATACAAACAGGACCACGCAGGCTTTTCTCAAGCAATGATTCAAGATCATCATGGGAGATAAAACTGAAACACACTGATATCAGAAGCGGATAATAAGCAAATAGAGCGATTGAAAACAGCAATTTAAATTAGAGAATTCCCAGAATTCTTGGTTTGAGGTGACCTGTGTGATTTTCTTACAGTAAGTAGTACACTGAGGAATAATGGTACAATTATTCTCCAATTATTAACAATTACTTTTACAGCTAAAATTATTTAACATGCTATCTTCACAATTCTTATGTAATATTGTGCAGAGTGGTGCCAAGCCTTGAACACAGGTTCAGGTGAAATCACAACACTTAAGCAAAGCCTCCAATGCTGCAACCGTATGAGGAAGTTTCAATGCTGATTGCCCATATTCTCTTGTATGGAAACCAAGTTGCACATAACACCAACACACACATACTGTGATTAGAAGTAATATTTCATTCTTCTGAATTTGTTACTTTAGTAATGGATGAAAAAGAAGTAAGCCCATGGCAAATATAAACCCTTTATTTGGAATTTAGATGGAAAATGCAAAGTATAAGAAGGATATATGACTCAATCGTAACAAAAAAGCTACTGTGCATTCAGAACGTGACCACAGATTATTCCCCAATGCCTTCAGCATAAAAAGAAATGGAGAGAAGGAGAAAGAGGGAAGAATACATCTGCAGAACTTCAAAGAGAAGGCTGTAGAAAAAGAAATAGGAAGAGAGGCCAGAGAGCATGTGCAGCATAATCTGCACCTACTGTAAATGACATTCTCTTCATTACTTTTGGAGGCCTATTTAGTGGTTCTGATATCAACAAATTTACTCCAGAAAGCAGTCTGAGATTCTCAAAAATGCGTAACATCTCAGTCCATACTTCATGACTTTTCCCAAAACCATTACTTTAAGACAGATAATCTTCATCCGAAAAACTGTTTTCCTCTTATTACTTTTATCTCAGTAGAAATGCTGCTGTAGGGGATTTAAAACCTCTTTATAGCTTGTCCATAACACCCAACCAAATAGCACCCTGAACTTCAGAAATCTATGTGAAAAACTGTTTAAAATAAATGTTTCTTAAAATGGTAAGTCCTGACTATTGACCATTTTTTTCTCTCAAAGTAAATTGTAACATAGAAAAACATTAATAAGTCTGAACAATCTTTGTGAACATTCAGTATAGAAAATTCAACTAAAAAATGAGGGGTTGAAACAAAAAATGTTCTTCTATCCAGACAACTGTTTTAACAAAAGTTTTTTAAGTCTTTATTATGCTAAAGAGTAAAAACTATTCTAGTATCACTAGCAATTTTCTGTGACTGCAGAACATGCATTGTCTCAGCTTTGAAGAATTAGTCACCTATTCCTTGAAAGCTGATGCTCCTGTCACACATTTTGTAGTGGTGGTTAATAAAACAAAAGTTACCCAGTCAGGATAACTATCAGCAGGCAGTAAGTTTCAAAGCCTATTTAAAATGTAAGTCATGAAATCAAGTCCACTTACTCAGTCATATCCAGAGAATTCAAGATATTTCAATAAGATTTAAGATGTGATTTTTACAAAAGGAGAACTGACAACAGGAAATAATTATTCCATGCATCATTGGATTTTTTTGATTGTAGTTGACTGTACTAAAACTTTTCATTTGCTCCTTCCTGGTGTTGTGATTAAAAAAAAGACAAAAAATAAAAGTATTGGTTGAAATGCAAAATGATGCATTTATAACAAAGCATAATCTAACATTTGTCATGTGTGATCATCTTCTATTGATATCACTATTAACAATAATGCGGCATCCTCTAAAGAAATCCAGACCAGATTCGAAATCCAGCTTCTAAATACGGAAAGATAATCCATAAAAAAATCTCATACTAGGCTAGATTTTCTAATGAAAAGCAGAATGCCAGAAAAAAAAAAAAAGTCTCTGTATGGATAACCTCAGCCTTTACTTTAGGTGGCTAAAAGTAAGTATTGGTGGGAAGCCTGATTTTAAGAAGGACAAAGATGTCCAAGCAGACATAACTGGAATTGCCTGTAATTGCCTGGAATTGTAATTCCAGGCACAACCAACATACACTGCCAATTTTTAAAAGACATCCAGAGATCTGTTGGGGAGATGAAAGCTGGCTGAGACAATGGGCAGTCATGCCATAAGTTTAATAAAGTTTCAAATCTTTTAACCAATTCCATCAGACAGTTTCACTGTAAACCAGTTTCCAGGGCTTAAACAGCTAACATCAAAACGTTCAATATGTGCATGTTTATGAACCCTCTGGACCACTTAATATAGATTAAGATTTACACTTTTATATAAATCATTATACTGCTATATTACCACACTCTGATCAGTAAAACAGGTATTCCTGTTATGTTTTCATAATGAACACAAAACCAAACATGGCAAGTAAAAGTCTTTAGAATTCAAATCTTTTTTTCCTAAATCCAACATTACACTCCTTCTGAAATAGAAAACAATTTACCAGTACTTGTAAAACACTTTTGAAATAAATGAAGGTAAAATTAAACATGTTATGCTGTTGTAGTTAAAACTGCAGCTGTTTTTCTTCTCATTCTAATGGGGACATTACGCAGGACATAAAATGACTGCTGGATCAAAAATGTGAGAGGGAGAGATGCTCCCTTATCTACTTTGGAGTATTGTACCTACATTTGTCACTTTTCCAAAGACATTTATATGGAAATTTCTCAATTATCAAAATTCAATATGCCCCTGAAGTATGATCCTCAGACTAAGAAAGCCTTGGAAATTTTTACATATATTTTCTCTCTTGAATATCATACTTCAGTGAATTCATTAATTTGAGGTTTCTACACATTACATCTTTTTAAATCCATAGCATCCCTTGCTTCCAAGACAATGAGGTTGGACCACTTTTTATTATCAGCTTAGAACAGAAAATATACCAAAATACAAGTAAATTATATTTCCTTAGTATTCAGAACCAAAATTCTTTTTTACATTAAATACATTAATATTTTATTAAAATTTCCATCTCTCTGGCATAGAGCATTTAACTATTTTTACCTATCTTTCCCCAATATTAATTATACAATGAGACAATTATATAAAGCAACTGGCTTAGTGTCAAGGTGGTTTTCTGTTCTGCTAATGCATGTATTTTTTGAACCTTTAAAGGGTTAGAATTTTTTTCAGACAGAGACAGTTTTTAAAAATCAGCATAGTATTTAGTCAATATTCTCTGAAACTCCATACTTTCCATAGTGGAGAGTACATGCTGGGGCTGCATTGTACTTTCCGGTTGAAAGAACAGCAAAGGGAGAGAACTGCACATTTATTCTGATATTCACTAGAAAAAACCTTCAATCCCCGCAAAATAAAAATCATACATGTTCACTCTGAGGGACACAATAAAAATGCAAGTACAAGATTCTTTCAGCAAATAATGACTCATGCATTTAGTCTTTGTTCATCTTCTCTTATGGCTCATATGAAATGCTACAAAATAGTGGGTCACTGAATGTACAAAATGTAACTGCACCCTAGTATCAAAAGACATGTTCCTTTACAGACTCTTTTAATAATAGGACATAGCTAACCAATTCAAAATATGCAATGCGGTCTACTGAATAAACCACAAAAGTGATGTGTCTCAGTTTACATTTGTGCCTGTGCTTAAGAAATGTAATTAACTGGTGAAGAAAAAACAGAAGAATCTAATCAGAGATGGGTTTCTCAGAGAATTTAGTGCCCTGTACATAGAAATTTTCAGCAGAATTCTCAGAAAAAGCCAGTGAAAATAAAATCATCAGAGGAAACTATACAGTAACACATAAGCAGCCTGCTTTTTGTTTATTTTCCAAAGTGCAGACACCAAAAGAGAAGAAATATCTACAATATTTAAGGTACTGAGTCACTTATTCAGAAGCATTATATTACAAAAAAATTTGTAGGATGACCACAGAATTTAAAACCTCAAAAGGAGACTGAAATCTTTTGAAAACGATTATCTTCACTCTGCTGTGAATCACCAGATATTATGCAATAGCTCTGGATATTTGAAAGCATACTTAGTTCTTCCACCTGTGTATGCAATAAATATTTCATTGATCTACTCATCGTTTAGTCACTGCAGACCAGGGAGATACATAAAAATTTCACGGGAAGAGGCAGAGTTTTTGGTAGCTTATTTTTAAGATTAAAGGCTAAAAAAAAAATTCAAAATTTGTTTTTAGAGATAGCTTTTGCAGTCATCACTTTCTCACATAAGCCCTTTAACTCATATATAGAAACTTAATCAGTTTGCCTGTTTGTAGGAATAATCATGGGAAGAGAAAAAAAAAAAAGAACAAAAGAGAGAATAATTACTTACCTTACAGTAATTGGAGTTCTGTGAGATGTATTGCTTTGATGCACAAACACCTCAGGCACTCAACATGTAATCTTAAGGCCATCAATATTTGTTGGGGCTGTACCTGACTGATCACACCCTACTCCCTACAAGGTTTGAGAGGGCGATGTGTGGTCCTGCAGCTCGGGCCACTGCAGAACCCAGCTGGGATTCGGAGGAAGCACCATGCCTCCACACGCACAGGATGCCTCCAGGAACCACAGGTATTGACATCCGCTTTCTCTGGCAAATGACAGGTCATCAGCAACTCATTTTTGCTGACTCACAAACAGTAACCTGATATGCAGAATCTAGATGCTCCAAGTCCATCTAAAAATGACTCATACAATTCTGCCAAAATGAGCAGCATACCTATAAGCCTTTATAAAAGAATGCTATCCCACAAATGTCCATATTAACCCCAGAGAGGTGTGTTTTAAGAAAACCTACAATCCAGTTCAGAAAGTAGAGACTCAAGTCCCAGCATGTTCATATTCCTTTAAAATAATTCACTAAAACAGCAAAAAAACAAACAAATAAACAAAACCAAACAAACAAACAAAAAAACCTGCCCCCAAAATAGCAAATCACCCAAGGATTAACAGTGTTTTATTCTAGACAGAGTGCCTTCCTGCAACAAAAGAATTAAGAAGGGGGGAAATGTTGAATATGCTTCTGTAAGCTTGTTTAAAATTAACCACAGGGAAACATCATTGAAAGCTTATAACTCAGGGTTTCATAAACCTTTATCATAAATGCGATGAAAGGGTTAGTCACAAATAAAATCTTTCTTCTCAAATTCACTACAGAAGTAAACTTGAACATAAAACTGATACTGTCAAAGGTTCATTGAATTTCAGTCTTGCTAACAAAGAAATAGTGATTTTCTGGACCATTTTGCTCCATGAGCCTTATATTGCATTAACCCTGTTATCCCTCTCTGTTTAAAATAATTTAATTTCTATTTTACTACCAAATGACATCAGAAATACACAGGGATTATATTTTTTCTTTTACTTTGAGGTAGCTATGTAACGGTATTTTAGTAAATCACGTTTACCTACTAAAAATGAATAAATACTATGGCTAACATTATCAAGACTACATAAAGTTAATGTCAAGATAAAATTCATGCTTAAATATATTTTTGCTGTGTTCAATCGCAATAAAATTTGATCTGTCACATAATGTGTGTATGCGTATTTGAAAGCTCCTATCTGAAACTCAGCATACACAGAAAAAATCAGAAGTAGAAAACTAAATAACGCATATACTCAAAACCCCATCATTCTGTATCTTAAAATAAAAATTAAATCTGTATATTTTACCCTAGAATTAACAGATTTTACTCCATCTGACATGCTACAGTGTGATACTGCTTTTAAAGATGCAAAGAAAATAGACTATGGTTAACTCCCTCTACACAATATGGGACAAGAACCTTAATTTCCGACATATACCTTAATGGGTGTACACTGACCCACAAGTGCTTCCAGAGCATTAGATTTCTCTGTGTGCTTACACGGGGACATTCAAACACTCTAAGTCAGACCTGAGAATCTGCTCTCCCAGGTTCCCACTACAGTCGATGTAGAGGGAGGCAGAAGATTCCAGCGGGCAATTCAGAACAGAAAACCAAGTTTAGGTTCTCTGAACGATCCCCTAGAGACCCTGTCTCTCTCCATTGACTACACAGAGAGCCAAGGGAGACGACCTTCAAGCTAAAGTTAACATTTATGAACCTATTGCATGGTACCACATTGTGTAAAGTCTGAATAAACTATCACAGTCATCATGGCTAAGAACTACCTACACCTATTTTGGATGATGTTTTTTGAAAAAGAAAACAACAAAAAAACAACAACAACAACAACAACCAAACAGAAGAATCATTCATTTACATAGGCAGTTTCCAAAAATTCTAAATTAAATTGAAACTTTTGCCTGATACTGAACCTTACATGTTAAGATGGCCAAACTAGAAATCATAATCATCACTAAAACTCAATAGTAAATCCAGAAGAAAAGCAGCCTAAAAACATTAACAATGGGGTTTTCAATAGAAGCAGTGCCTTTTTTACATTAAAAAAATGAAAAATTTCATAAAACAAAGGGAACAACAAACCACAGACCCAAGAGACTAGGTGATCTCACCTTGTTGGAAAAAGCCAGTAGTTTAGGCACTCCAGAACAAGCTCCTTAAGTCATCAGTCAGTCCTTTAAACTAGAAAGAAATGGCACTTACAGAATCTAAATTTTAGATGTCTCTCATGGAAAGAGATTAATTTTTCCCTAGAACTGCTTATTTATCTCCTTTTAGTCTAAAGGAAGACTAGACAACTAAGATACAGACTTCAACACCATAGACTTATAAAGTCAAAACAGATGAATCCAAAATGAAGCCAAAAGCACTACATTATCCCAACCAAAAAAAAAAAAAAAATCCAAAACAATGAAAGGCAAACCAATCACGTAAGAAAAAAGGAAATATAGGAATACAAAAGCCATGCTCTAAGCTGTAAAGTAAGTTTGTAAGAAAAGCGAGTTTTATCAGGATCAGAGTACAAGGAAAAAAAATTCCTGTCCTTAACTTTAGGACTGTGTAGGTGGGGTATGTGTGATGCAGCTTCTGCATCACGATTTGAGATGAATGGCTTGCTGATCTAAAACTAAAAAAGTAATACTACATGTAGTCATACCTGATCTGGATGTTGTTTAAGAGTCTGTCTACTTCTAATACTCTGCCAATGATTATACAGCTTGTCAGGACATGAAATTAAACAATATTAAAACAATTTGTATTAATAGAACCCCTGTGCATCTTGGTCTCCTTTTGATAGTGTTTCCACTGAGAAACAAAAATTGCATAAACAGGTTATGTACTACTAGAACAGGGAGCATTTCATAGAAACATAGAAAGGTTTGGGTAAGAAGATACCTTAAAGACCTAGTTCCAATCCCTTTGCCATGGGCAGGGACACCTTCCTCTAGACCAGGTTGCTCAGAGCCTCATTCAGCCTGGCCTTGAACACTTCCAGAGATGGGGCATCCACAACTTCTCTGGGCAAGCTGTTCCAGTGCCTCATCATTTTCATAATATTTTTTTTCCTTTAGTCCAATTCACCCTCTTTAGGTTTAAAACCTTTGCCTCTTGTCACTACAGGCCCTGAAAAAAAGTCTTTCTCCATCTTTCTTTTAAGTCCATTTATACATTGAAGTTTGCGATCAGGTCTCCCTGGAGCCTTCTCTTTTTCATTCTTTGGTATTTATCTGAACGCTTTGAAGCTGAATTAGAGTCTTAGAAAACCATAAATTCTCTTGTAGAACAAGAATTAGAGTTGAGAAAATATAGCTTATTTTTGCATCACTATTATCCTAGTGTTGCCCCTTTGTATGTTGTAAAGGCCAGAATTAACATGTATGTTGCTTTCTGAGATGCAAAGGATACCTGCCCTGCATTGGTACCTATTCCACTGTTCTGCAAGAAAAAAGATTTGAAGTATATGTGTGACATCTATATTTCTTGCCTCCGTCTTGTTTCTCTTCTTGCTGCCCAACACACATGCTGTCTATCACCAGTACATATCTGATAAAAAGGATGGGACCATCTGGCATGAATGTTCTTTTCTCTCTCTGAATAACTGACAGCCAGGATGACAACACTGCCCTCCAAATGTCCAATGTGAACTTTGAGACAAAAAGAGAATTGACTGAGACCTCACCATGTTTAAAGCAGGATCTGAAAGCAAAGCCTTTTTCCTTGATAATGCCTCAGCTGGTTTTGGCTTATTTTCCAAAACAGTATCAAAGAATTTTTGTAAAGTAACCCAGAGAGCTTTGAATTTATTTGAATAAGTGGCTTCATGGAATAATTTAAATGTCAGGAAACGCTGAAGGACTAATAAAACTGTTGTTATAGGATTGATGTATCTTGAGCAAATGGTTCTAAATTTAAAATATATCTTTTTAGTTCATATTAACAAGAGTTCATGATTTCTGAACAGGCAAATATCTTTTTATATATTTTAATCAAAAATTCATAAAATTCATAAAATTTTACTGGGAGAAGGCCCTAAGCCTAATGATGTTTTGTAAAGAAACAGAGTACTGATTACTTAATCAATAGCGTTCCTGGAGGGTTCTGATTTTTGAATTGATATTTAATAAAATTATTTTGCATTATTCAGTCACTTTTTCAGTTTCTAACCCTGAATTATGAGCATCTCCAGGCTCTGCCTACAGATAGAAAAACGATTCCATTTTACTTAGTCAAAATTAGTATTCTACATAGGTTACATAGCTTTAAATTACATAGAAACTGAATCATAGAGTCGTAAATACCTTCCACTAGACCAGGCTGCTCAGAGTCCCATTCAACCTGGCCTTGAACACTTCAAGAGGTGCGGCATCCACAGCTTCTCTGGGCAACCTGTGGCAGTGCCTCAGCACTCCCCTCGTAATTTTTCATTTCTTTTTGTTTTATCTTAATCTACCCTTTTTCAGTTTAAAACCATTGCCTCACATTATTACTACTCTTCCTGATAAAAAGTCCCTCTCCATCTTTCTTGTAGTCCTCCATTTAAGTACTGGAAAGTACTATAAATTCTCCCTGGAGCCTTCTCTCTTTTTTTTTTCTTTTTTCTTTTTTTTAATCCAAACTCTTCAGAGCACTGATCATCTTTCTGGCTCTCCTCTGGAACAGGTTTATGTGTTTCTTTTGCTGAGATCCCCAGAGCTGGACACAGGACTCCAGGTGGGGTCTCATGAGAGCAGAGTAGAAGAGCAGGAACACTTCCCTCGACCACACTTCTTTTGAAGCAAGCCAGAACAGGACTGGCTTTCTGGGCTGTGAGCCCACATTGCCTTGAATACTAGAAAAATACACATTCCTAAGGTGTATCAATGCCTCATGAATCAATCCATATTACTCTGACTATTTATTGATATCAGTTTAGATAAAATTAAGTGAAGCCCATTCCATCAAATTTTACAGGAATTTCTAAATTTTTGTTAAATAGAGAAGATATTGCTGCAGTCTGTTTTGTTAGACTGACCTGCCAAAGGAAAACAAAGAAATAAACTTTAATAGTCAATGTTTTTAGATAATGTGCGATTTTCCTGCCAATATATTTTTAAATAGTTTGTTGAAGTTCTGTATTATTATCCCAAATACAATACCAGTTCAACAGAACAGTTCCAGCCAATTTACAAAAGCTCTTTCTAAATGCTGATGAGTATAACAATTTTCTTAAGTGCTAGTGAAATATATATTCATTATTTTTTGGAGAGACATTCAGGCACTGTTCATTACCAACTGACTTGAGTAGGGAACCTTAGCAGTCAGTCTTGAAAACCCCATTCTCTAACAGGGTCTGAACTTGGATGCCTTCATCAAGATATTTTACTGATTTTAAGCATTAATGTGAGCTGACAGACCAACTGGCTCATGTTCACAAGGTCAAAATGCAGGGCTGTGTGAAAAATACACATAGTTAGTGCAGGAGAGAAGAAGACGTTCTTACGTGAGTTAATTCCATTTTGATAGAGTCTGTGTTGCTTTACTACGAGATCTGAACTTCTACACTTCCTGACTAAGAGATTCTCAGCTGGTGAGACAAGAAAAGCATGTCCCCCAAACAAGAAAAGCTTAAGTATACACTTGAAAGTCACACATGGTTATTAAGGAACCATTTTTGTATTGCCACCGATAACTGTTATTTACTGAGATTACACCGAATAACACTCACAGCTGTACCAAATATCTAATTTTCTGTATCTTCTCCTTAATAAACATCCATCCTCAATCACCTTTTTTTCCTCTTTATTCAAGTTATTTAGTAAGAGGAAGTACCTTGAAAATTTACTAAGGAAAAAAATGCAAACCATCTGCAAACTTTCTGTGTATGATACAAAGGAAAAACCAATTTTGTATCATCTAATGTACATCAAGTCAAATCACTTTGATCATGGTTTTTAAATTTTTAAACTTCTACTTAATTTTCACCCTTCAATCAATTCAGCACCTTATTCCCCAGTTTCAACACACTCTCACGCTACGAAATTACGGCACTGCTCTAGTTCCAAAAGGACTACATTGAAACTTGCATTCTTACAAAGACCTCCGAATCCAAATTTAAATATTTATTTAGATTTTGAAAGATGTAATGGGAAAGATAAAATGGGAAGTTATGTAAGCAGCTAATTTTACACTCAGCAGGTATAAGGATTAGAAGAGCAAATATTCAGAAAGCTGTGAAACAGCTTAGATAAACATTCCTTTCCTCATCCTCAGTCAAAATATATCCCAAAATTTTTTCCCGCTAGACCTCCACAGTAAAAAAAAAAAATTATTATCTCAAAGGTAATTCACATTTTCATGGGAATCTAAAGCCAAAATGAAAATTAAATCTCCATAATAGTTCATTTTTAATGCTAAGATCAAAACAGAGAACTGTAATTTTTAACCTCTGCCACAAAAAGCTGTGGAAGCTAGAATAATATATACATTTAGAGCCCATTAAAAAAATAAAAAAGTGCACCAGGTGTCAAAATTAAATAAAACTGTTGGAAACTAAAGGCTTTTATAATAACACTAAAAAAGGAATAAGAATATTTTAGGAGCAAATTATTTCTTAAAGACAAATGAAGGCTCAATTTCTAGTAGGACTTGCAGCATGTACCGTGGTCCTTAAGTAATTTATTGGGAGCAGGTACATGATTCAATGGTAAATTTCAAGCATGTTACATGAACATTCCGGCAATACAATTCAATTCTGTTCAGAGACAAAAGGATGTTTCAGTAATGTACAGTCCAATTTAAATACAGTATATCTAGATTAGCTGGGCAAATAACCCAGGCGCTCCAAATAAAGAAGAACTTGTAGTTATGGTATAATGGAATCTGAAATATTTTGCATTCAGATCATTCTCAGCATTCTCAATTGTGCTTTCACAGTTCACTGCAACCTTAGTCAGCTATTCATCTCAAAATAACATCATCTTCAGGTAAAATTTTAGCATTTACATTTTGTTCATTCAAGTTACTGTATTAATTCACTGTAAGGCAATTTACAGAAGGAAAAAAACCCAAACAGTAAAAACTTGATTAAAATTCCTCTTTTTATACCATTACGGAATAACCCCCACCTTTTTGGTAATGGAATATTATACTTTGTGCAATATTATGCTTTGCTATATTCTATATTCTACATGAATATTAGCAGTCTTGTGCCCCACATAGAAAGCTTATTCAACCATTCAGTATTCAAAAATAATGTGAAGAAAGTGAAATGTCTTCATAAAAAAATGCTTAATATCTTTTGTCCTTCATAGTGGGACTTGCCAAGCTAAAAAAAAAAAATTACTCCATTGCCAAAAAGTAAAAGAAAAGAATATATATAATTATACTTTTCTTTTCAAGCTATCTTTTCCTATGTAGGAATAGCCCATTCAAGCCAGAGGCTACATGAATACCTTACCAAGCAAAAAACCTGACAAACTAATTAATTTTCAGTGTGATCTCATTTAAAAATTTACTTCCCAAAAATAATACTTCAGCAAGCAAGGACCATTTTGCCACGTTTACTTAAGAGGTTTAACTATAAGGAGCCTGTCCTTAGTCAAAGAAAAATAAAAAGACAAGTAACAAGAGATGGTAAGAGATGCCTATTTTAGCTGTGTAAGCATTACATGTATAGCAGTTTGTAACTCAGCCTGGAAAATGAACTTAAAAAAAAAATACAGTGGTTCACATGGGATTTTTCTCCTAAATGAAGCTTCAAACAAAAGCTCAAGTTGCCTATGGGAGCTAATTACATAGCCTTCAAAGACAGTTAGTATAGGTGTTTAAGGGCATTGAGAGTAAAAATAGAAGTCTGAACAACTAGTAAAGTATCTGTAATCCAAACTTCTTTAAAAGGAAAAAAAAAACTCTATATAATGTACAGCTGCATAACTAACAAATTATCCCTAAGCACTACTATGGAGTTAAGATGTATGAGGAAGAGTGATGTAAAACCAATTAGGTCTGTAGTGCAATTGCACTAAAAAAAAATAAAAGTCCAGTAATGTATAAGCAGACTAGCACATTATCTCTGACTTTAATTTACAGATATTCTCTTTACCATGATCCAGTACCAATAAGAAATAACAGAATAGAAAGTTATGGCACAGCAGAACCCCTACTGAGAGCACAGAGAGTACAGGGTCCCCTGTATCTATGCTTTCACTTTGACTCAACTACTGTTTACTTACTAAGTATCTAAAATTCCATAGGAAGTCATACAGCATGCTGCTCAAGGATGCACCACCTAACTTGAAGGAGCTATGAATGAGCACTTGCAGCACATCTGTCCAAAGGGAAGGTAAATTGTGTCTTTAGAGGTGGAATGTGCGAGGTAGGATATGGGACAGATGAGAACAGACCAAATATTCTTCAGCTGTCAAAGACAATGTGTCATCTAAACTGTATTCTGAGCAGGCTAATTGATGACTCACATATTCAAACTTAGGCATGTACTTCCTTATCTTCCTGCACAAGATAGTCCCTTGCATTTTTAAAGCTGTATTTCATCATATTCATTTGATTATAGATGGTATTTTTCTAGGAGTCATTCTATTTCACCCCTTTTTTTTCAACTCGGGTGTTAGCAACTACTCGCATTAAGCGTCATCAGGATGTTTCATTCACATAATATTAATCTCAACATACTTTAATAAAAATGTAGCATGTGATCAGATTACACATTGCTATACAATGATCTTACAATGACATTTGGATAAGAAACTGGCTTATAATACTAAATGTTACAAAGCACAAAAGGGCAAAAATAAACCTAAGCAGACTTAATTTATAGAAGACAATCAATAAGCTGTTAGCTACTCAAAAGCCTGGGACATTCTGGCCATTTTTCTGAATATCATCTTAGCGTTCAATAGTGGTCAAAAGCATAGAAATAATGCTTTGAGATATTGAAAAGAAACTGTAGGCTGATGGAAGAAGATTTCAGTTCATAAAATCATGTGTAAAAAGGAAAAGATAAAAGGAAACACAGCATCTCAGAAAGCTGAGTATACTCGATGAAACTGTCAAATTACAGATTTCAAAACTAGCAAAAAGGAAACACTTTTATTTCCCAAAGGATGTAATTCATGTGTTTTTGTAGTAGTCTGTGGATGCTGAAACACTAGATGGAATAATAAATTTATTAAAAAATGTGAGAACAGATCTACCAGAGACAACCCATGTATAACAATTCCTCAAAAAGTCCCTGAATATTTTGGCAGCTAAGCTGTTCTACACTTTCACTGCTGTTCATATTCCTCCCTAAACATCTGTTGCTTATCATTGTCAGAGACAAGACATTGAAGTGTGGAAATCTCTGACCCATACGGCCTCACTTACATCATGCATAGGTCAACAGGGTGGGAGAAGAAAATATAAAGGTGGTGCTTTAACAGGCACAAGGAACTAGACTTTTACATTATCATTATACATCATAATCCTACAGCATTAGAGTAGGTACACAGTTATAAGGGGAACTATACAGCCAAAATAGTTTTTCTGTTTTCTCCAAATACATTTGCTTACCAACATATCTAATAAAATTTTTTGTCACTAAAGTATCAGATGCTGAATTCTGCGTATGAGTTCAGATGGTGAGTTGACCATGTTTTACTCTCTATTAAGTGATGGACTCATTGCTTCTTAAAAAATTCATTCAAGTTGAGTATTACTTAGATGATCTATGTATTTAGCAGAAAAAAAAAAAAGAAAAAACTAATTTCAGCTCTCTCATTTAAAAAGCAAAGACATCATTTTTTAAATAAGTTTCTAGTTCTTTCAGTTACAGAACATCCGGAATCCTAAAGAAACCAAAAAGAAGATTTATGACACCCATTCTTGGGAACAGAAGAAAAAAATCCAAACCTGTAATTTCACAACCAACCTGAGCTGAATCTTTAAACTTCAGTTTTGATTGTCTTAGTCTTAAAACTTGGTTACGCAAGTGTCATTTTATAAACTTATATAGTGTCTGGCAGAAACTAAACACAGAAATGAGCAGTCCAGAATGATTCATGCTTATCAGCCAAATTTAAGAGTTTCTGGATATGAAAAATTAAGCACAATAACAGAAAGGGGGAAAAATTAATATTAATGAATGAATCTTACTTAAATGCAAACCCTTCTGCTGTAAACTGTGTGGTATTTGAAGCTTTTAGAGGAGGCAAGGGAGAAGTTTCTAAGTCAAATGCAGAACACATGCAGTGGCCAATCACAGCATGGTTGTAGGATAATACCAAGGTGTGACATAGCAAAAAAGACAATCATGGTTCTAGGAAAAATCAGAAAGTTAACTTTTGGCAATAGAAAGAATGACTGGAATGACTAAGAAAATAGAGAATTTCACTAAAAAGTATTACTAAAATACTTTGGTTTATCTAGCTATCCAAAATGGAAGTCAAGAGGGAATATTATGACTCCATGTATGTAATTAGGGATAAATATCGAGAGAAAGAACAATTTTAGCAGGAGGATAATGGTGTAACAAAATGAAATACATACAAGTAAGTCATGAATAAACTAAGACTAAAAACTGAAATGTAACCTGATCATCTAAGAATTATTTTGCTGTGATTGTGTTCCAAATAGAGTAATACAGGCATGAAATCTGCATTGTTTTACAACAGAAACAGTACTTTTAAATAAGGTAACATCTGACCAAGATATAGAAATATAAACCTGAGTTTTAGGCACATAGAAGACTGTTTAACATTCATAAGGAAATGTTGAAAAACAAGGCTTGGATCCTACTTGTTCCACCATCTTAAATTAACTAGTCCTTCACTTTGTGGCTTTCAGTGATCACATTCCCGTTTCCAAGAAGCATAATTTGATTTTAGTTTTGCTAGACTTTAGTTTTCACTGATGTGTGAGAATTTGGCTCTATCTAGCAACAGATTTTTGAGAGGAGGACAAGCATGCTCCAGATGGCATGAAAAAAATCTCAGCTGTCTTATTGTTGCATCTTCTTTACCCTTTCACGGATAGCCTAATTGATGTAATTGAGGTCAAGAATGAATTTTAGGTATGTCAGATTGCCAGGGACTTATTTATTCTTTCTCTGGAGTATCAAGTATAGTCTACTTTTTCAGTTCATTCAGGGTTCTTATTGATGAGTGCTTTCAGAACTATATGATACTGTTAAAGCTCTTGGTCATTCCTTCCCTTTCCCTGAAATCTCACATTATATGACTCCTTTTTTTTGTGTATAAAAAGAACAGACAAGACAAACAGAAAAAAGCAACCCGCAGTGCTTTGTAGCATGCAGTATTTTGGAAACCTTTCAAAAGTATCAGTTTGCATCCTAAACAGCAATGAAAGGGATTGGACTCAACTACGGTACCTTTCACCCTATGTTCTGTTTGAAGATATATGATCTCCTTTGAGAACCTCTATACATTTCTGAAGGTAAGACACTAATTAGCAGCACAACCCAGCTGAGAAGAGCCAAAGGGTTCTCATCCAAACAAAGACTGTACCACTAAGTCAGAGTAAGTGTACTTAGTAAATGGATAAATTCAGCTACAAAGAATTGTTTTACAGGCTGCAATATTGAATGTGTCTCGAATAAATGTGACCATAGCCCTGCTTGGCTGAGCTCTTTATGCAGTAAGAATGTAAGTGTTTCTAGTAAGTTTTATTACATGATCTCATTGATTTGGAAAACTTAAAAAGGAATCACCTTTGCACTTTTACCCATAGGGTACACACATTCCATTTTAGTTTTTAAAGGTCTTTCCTCTGTCTCTCTCTCTCTCTTTCAAAAACGATTCTTTTTCACATTAGGGGTATGCAAAGGTTGGTGGGTTGTTGCTTTGTTGGCTTTTTTCCTGAGTAGACAGGAGCCTAAAGGAAAAGGACAGAAAGAAAAATAGGCTGTTTGACTTGAAAGTGTGCAAATACTAGGGAAGTAGGAAAGTGACCTAAGGGACATTTTCTTTATATGTCCTGTAGCACGTAGTAAAACACTACAAACTTCAGTCTTGCAAAATATCTGCCAGATATTATTATGGCTATAAGAAGGCAGCTTTAAGTAATAATTGTGCAAAGGAACAATGTTTTAGAGAAAAAAATACTGCTTGCCTTTGCATTTTAATCCACTCAATTTCATTCCAGATAAAGGGCTGGTTTTCTCACTAGTAGAAAAGTATAGGCAAGGTATTTGGACAGCCTCTAAACTGTCAGATCAGGTTGTTCAAGATGACAGTGAAGTAAACTGCCAAAGAATGCAACCACATCTTGTTCACATTTTTTTAAGGTCTATCCAGCCCAAAGAGCGAGACAAATGAATACGTCCAAAGACAGAGAGCAATAAATATTCAAGAGATAGATATGTTCCCTGATGATCTCTGCTGAGAGAACATAATGGAAACTTTTTTAAAAATCAGTGAGAAAGAGATACACTACTGGAAGCCATACTGCCTTCTAAAGTTGTGTTACAAACTATAATCATTGCCTGACGGTCTTCTGCCACTGGTAATGATATATATTAGAATTAACGACACTGCCACACAATGCCTTCATAGGTTAAAGATGATTGTAGAACACTAAGACTTAATGACTAATTTTGAAGACATTATTGATCACATTTTGGATCTGAGCATTTTTCTAGGTGTGGATTTAAAGAATAAATGCACCATCTCAAAAAAGACTCATTTCTTCTTACAATTCATGTCACTGAATGGGAGTCAGATAGTTCACTTTTCTAAATTACTTCCCTTTAATTGCTTTATCATTTTTACATGTGAAATTATCTCAAACATTTTAACATATAAAATCAAAAGACAGAGTACAAGCTTGCTATAATTTCCCAGCCACACATGAGCATTACCATGCACATCCTTTGTGTCACGTGGCAGGGCATCAATCAGTTGTACCACATTCATGTACGGTTATTGAGCTTCAGTCGATCTATAAAGCACCCAGTCACACTAGCTGGGTAAATGACATACTCATTAAGACTATAGACTACAACCTATAGAGCAACAAAACAAAACCTTTTCCATAATGGGGAAACATTAGAATAAGCACATATGCCACATACTGGACATCTGAGGCTATCAAGGCAGAAACATGCCTAGAATTTTTTAGAAAGCTGTCAATAGTGTGAAAAAAATACTTCATCAACAGAAGACAGGTATTATCCTGAGAGGATGATGAAGAACAGGAACTGTTCTGAGTAACAGAGAGTAACAGTAACTCTGAGTAAATCTGAGTAACAGTTACTCTGAGTAAATCTGAGTAACATCCTAGGTACAAATGATCATAATTACTTTGTATTTGTTATATGATTGACAGTCAAGTCCTAGTCTGTAATGCAATGGGGTATGAAGTAATCTGTATGCCAAAGCTGAAGACAATTTCAAATCAGGAACCAAATCTAATGATGGAAAAAAAGATGAACTGAAAATTGGAAATTCTGATCTATTACTCTTAAGAACACTTTAGGACTTGTCCTTTACTTCAATGGTATGTGAAAGCCGTTACACAAATATAACATGCAGAAAAGAGGGAAAGATGAGAATAATTAACATAAAACTAGAAGTTATCCAAAACCTAGTAATGGAGCCAAAAATACATAAGGAAAATCCCTTGTCAGGTGAGATTAGAAAGGCATGGAGTATTTCTGCAAGTATATTAAGAGCACAGGAATTCTAGCAATTATATGAGTCTTGCTATGAAATAGAAATTTTTTCATTTGGCAGACAGAAACACGCAGTAAGTATTGCTCTCCTTTGATTTGGAAGGAAGTCCCATGATATATTGATATTAGGTGATATCAGGTGGTATGATCACAATATTTCCCATTCCATCAGTAGCCAAGGAAATCTCTAATGTTAGTAATGATTGGCTTTAGAAGTTTGTACACAGTAGCTTCAAACGGGCTACACAATGAGCAAGGTGGTGTGTTAACTGTGATTTCCTAGACCCTGAAGCACTGGGGGTGTTGTGCCAATAGTTATTTACACATTGACATTTCCATATCTCCCAAATAAGCACGAACTTGTCAGGATGACACTAACTGAATGACTAAAGGGAGGAATAACTTCAAAAATCATGTTGCAGAAGAGCTAAAAATGCAAATCTTAACAGGCAAGTCATAACATTAGGATGGAAGACTCCAAACTGAGAAGTGGTCACTTCCATTTTCAAGAAAGAGCAGAGGTACAATCCCTGAATTTATAAATAAGAACTGAGGAAATTTAATTCATTACAGAATTTGTATTATTATATTAAATTTATATTGCAACTCCCTTTGAAAATCAGGTCCACATCTATTGATTGAGCTCTAGGAAGTACAGATAGGCATGGTTCAACCACTGGGAATACGTCACTTAATACAGACTCCATCAACGCAGTATATTCAGTTTATCAAATGAGAAACAAATTTCCTAATAGGTACTTTCTTGATTTAAAAGAAATAGTAACATGATCTAATACATGGAAATGGAAACCAGATGATGAGGTGTGCTTCTTTAACAATAACACTGTTAGAATTGGAATGATTTGGAAAGACATGATGGAATGTAATGAAACCTGTTGCTTGAAATATGAGTATTTTCTGAACAATAAAAAACCATTCGTCCATTGTGCCTCGACATTTATGAGATGAACTGACAAAAAGACAAACAAATTCATGAGAATCATCTTAAATGCTTTGATGGGGGCTGTAGAAAACAGCAGTACACACCACTGCATGGTGGAGTTGTGAAACAGCAATACACACCACCTGGACAAGCTTCTTAGAATGCACAGAAACCATATCTACTACTAAATTTACACATAAGGCATGTAATAAATACAATACAAAACATACAGTAGTATATATTTAAGTAATAAACAAGATTTAAAATAATATTTTCAGGTAAGATAGCTGAGCCTTAAGGCTTATTTTAAAGAAGAATTAATGATAAAATCAGTATTACTTGAAAAGTCTGCTATGGAAAATTTGCTTGAATTAAAATATATGTTCTTGACTGCTGGCAGCTACAAAATGCATTACTAAGGATGTCAAAAGAAGAGCAAACTTTTCTGAAATCCAGTAGTCTGGTTCACTGGGAAAAAATGAATGTCATACAAAGCCAATGTATAAGGAGAAAAAATTAAATAGCATCATTGTGTACAATATCTTATTATCAAGATGAATTGTTAAATTAAAAATAAAATGTTAAATTCAAAAATTTTGCTTCAAAAGTGAAAACTTATTCACCAGTTTGTGCTCCATTAATACTGCTGCTTTTTCATGTTATTGTTGATATTATTGTTCTATATAGATAAAGCAACAAAATGAAAGAATATTATGTTCACAAGAAATAAACTTGACCATTTCACACGGGAATACCTGGGGGGAAAAAGATCTATAAGATGACCATGCTGCCTGATATATTTCCAGCTTTGACATGCCATGTGTCCATAAGCAGACTGCATTACTGCTATGCACATTTACACTCTCCTCCTATATAACATAGTTTTATCCCCACCCAGACACTCACTCCCTTACATTTACAATAGTCTTCCTTATCTTCCTTTGTAGCAAATCTCTGAGGATATAGATTTTTGTAGGTTTATATCCCCCTCTAGTTACTTATAAATGTCTTTAGTTCGTTTATAAATTACATTGTAAAGGAATTATTCTTATCAACTTCTGTTCTCTCTCAGATTACAAAGACTAGAAGATTTCTTGCATCAAGACCATAAATTGCATTCAAGTTGAAAAATAATTTTCTGAAAAATATTCAGTTGTGATTTAGAGTATTTTGATGTCAAATCTCCAAACCTAGAACAAACTTCCAACTTATGCTAGTCTGAGATGTTGCCTTCCTTGCAGCTGATGGATTTTGCTGCACCTAAGAAAACTTTCCAGGGAGCAGACACCTATCAACTATTACCAAGTGAATATTTCACCTTCTTTAAATATTCTGCATCTTTAGCCTCTTAAACTTTAAGGCAGTTTTTCCAGACTTTGAACTCCACTGTAGAGCTTTCTTAAACTCCTCCCAGGAGGGAAAATCCCTGTGGAAGACCTGAATCTAAAACTTGCTACAGTTAATGACGTTACTAATATTTTTCACACTTATGTCCCACATGGGTGAATCTGGTCATACTTTTAACCATAATAACTTAGCACAATAACCATAATGATGATAATAAGTCACACACTGCTGAGAAGGTGACAGATTTTTTGCACTTCAATTATGATATCCAAAGAGAGGCTTCTTCCTATGCCAAAATCAAAGCCTTCTGATTTTTCCCTGACGCTTTCACTCCCCTTCATTAAATCCATCACGTTGACTATATTGACTGCACTGTTTGGACGCCAGCTGGGTACCATTTAACCACTTCTACAATATACTGTGTTGGAAGAAGGTGTCCTTTATTATTCTCCTCCACAACTTGTAAGTGATTATTTCTGTCAGGATTTGAGCATCTTAGAGCTACAGTACTGTACAAGATTACAGCGAATACAGTAGTGCTCAGCAAATTTGTACAATAATAATCACCAATTTATTAAGTAATTAATGATCTATTTATGGATGACAAAACAATAGTAAAATAATTTTTTACACTGGGCCACCATTATTATTGTATTATTATTAAAATTATTTTATTTAAAATAGAGAGTTGCATGGACATTTTTCACTTAATTTATGTTTACAATTAAATGTTCTCAGAGCAGTTTGGAAAAAACATCAAGATCTAGTTTCTTTCTAACCTAGAAATTAATCTTCTAACAGTGAAAATAGAGAACAGAGTTTCTTTTAAATGAAAGGAAATATTTGCATGATACAGCTTTGTTGTTGCCAATGCTTACCTTGTCATCTGTAATCTATGGACAAATGGCTAATACATAATTGATAATAACAGCACGTACTCCTACTCTAATCCTTAGGAAAATTTCAAAGACTACTGCATCAAAACCCAAAAATATAGATTCATAGAACTGTCTGGATTGAAAGTGACATTAAATATCATCTAGTTCCAATGCCCCAGCCGTAAGCAGGGACGCCTTTCATTAGACCAGGTTTTTCAGAGCTCCATCCAACCCGGCCTTTAACACTTCCAGGGATGGGGCATCTAAACCTCGCTGGGCAGCCTATTCCAGTGTCTCACCATCCTCACACTAAAGAAATTTTTTCCTAATATCTAATCTAAACCTACTCTCTTTCACCTTGAAGCCATTCCCCCTTGCCCTGTCACTACATGCCCTTGTAAATAGTCCCTCCCCCTCTTTCTTGTAGGTTCCCTTCACGTACTGGATGGCCTCAATTAGATCATCCTGAAGCCTTCTCTTTTCCAGACTGAACAATCCCAGTTCTCTTAACCTAACCTCATAGGAGAGGCATTCCATCCCTCTAATCAACTTGGTGTCCTTCCTCTGGACTCATTCCAACAGGTCCATGTCCTTCCTGTGCTGGGGACCCCAGAGCTGGATGCAGCACTGCAGGTGGGGTCTCACCAGAGCAGAGCAGAGGGGCAGAACCCCTCCCTCGCCCTGCTGACCATGCTGCTTTTGATGCAGCCCAGGACACATTGGGCTTTCTGCGCCACAAGCCCACATTGCCAGATCATGTCCAGCCTCTCATCCACCAGCATCCACAAGTCATTCTCAGCAGGGCTGCTCTCAATCTGTTCATCCCCCTGCCTGGATTGATACCAAGGGTTGCCCTGACCCAGGTGCAGCACCAGCACTTGATCTTGTTAAACCTCATGAGATTTCCATGGGCCCACTTCTTGAGCTTGTCCAGGTCCCCCTGACTGGATCCTGTTCTTCATGCGTCAACCTGCGTCAGCTTGATGTTATCAGCAAACTCACTGAGAGTGGACTCAATCCTTTCACCTATGTTATTAATATGTTTTATTACAGTCTGAGAATGCATTTCAGATAAACAATTTCATTTAAATGGAAGTATTTTAATCAATCCTGCCTCTCTCATGCTGCTTCTGACAACAAACCTGTTCATCAGGTTATTAAGACCAATCTCATAAAAAGAATTCTGACCAATATTCCTTCATCCATGCCACCATGCCCCCCCAGCCTTGGATGCTAAACCACTAATCAGGGGAAAACAGAAGGAAGGTAATTTTTCGGTATCTCTAGCTAGAACCTTAACTTACCACACTACCATCTATAGCTGAAAAATAGGAAAAAACCTGCTGATAGCACAGAAATTACTTATGTTGTAGACTAAAGTCTAACAGGTATCTTTAAACTTCCCTGATAACATCTTTAACTATGAGAATTCATAGAAGGAGACAGACTCCACTGGTAGTTTAGGATTCCTTTGAGCTCCTTTGAGCAGAAGAGAGGGAGAAAGAATGATTAGACTAAATTACTCACAATTTATGTATGTGACCTGCTGATATTTTTAAGATAAAAAACTTGTCCCATTTGCTCAAAAAGCTGGACAATACTTGTCTTGGTAAAACATAATTTTTTTCCCATATCTTCTTTCAAACTGTCCAGCAGTAGAGACCTGGCATATTGTGTATTATTGTATCTTCCCACAAGAACATATCTACAACATATTGCTTAATGTGCTTAGCAAGTAAATTTTATGCATTCCATATCAACAGTTAAGATGTTTCATTATAGTTATCAAAATCTCAGTATTTTATGTAAGAGGGAGTACATAAAAGTGTATCAAAGTAAAACCAAATAACCAATAAATTATTCATCATATACTCTTGCTATCAACATATTAAGATTCCTTTATTTTCTCCAATTTTATGAGATCTATCTACATCAACAGCCTGCTTTCAATACATATTTTGTTGCTCGAAATTTTGTAAGCTTTACATTTACAGGAAATGAACTGAAACAGAACATTTACTTGTTCTTACTCTAAGAGATAATGATATATTTTAAAATGTGCTGCTGCCAGATTTTGTTACATATGTGCATAAATAACTATCCATTACACATAGAAGAGAAAAATAGATGCAACTGTTTGTCCCACCTTCTAATAAACCATATCTTAAAATCAGAAAATAGGATCTGACTATGCTTAGGGTGCAGAGTCAAAGATGAGAAAATAAGATAATCTTGCTTCCTTGCAAGAACTTACGTATGAGAACAATGAAAATTGCTTACTAACTAGTTCATCAAGTGGGAAATAAAATGCAAAGTTAACCATTAATCATTCTTATATAGCAAATTAGAAGATCTAGGATTCTGAGAATTTGAATCGCTTTGTTTCTAAGCAGTATATGGGATACCTAAGACAATAAATATAGGCCCCTGCTCCAACATTTCACCAGATTCCTGGCCCTAGTGAAGCAGGCCATATCACCAGCAGAGAAAATTCTTTGCAGGCTTTGGCTTTTTTGGTATGCACTCTCATTCCCTCATCTCCTGCTTCCCTTGCCTGGAGCATCCGCCCCCTCCTTTGTGCTTCCAGGAAGTAGTGACCACTACCTGGAGGGCTTTGCTTGATGTCTCTCAACTTTGAGCCTTTGACTGTGGTCACCTGTGAGGATGTCCTTATTCTTTCACTTACAGGGGAACAAAAGATCTCAGGCTGCAGCTGTGCACTCCCTAACTAAGCTGTCATGAGGGTTCCGTGAGTGTTTATGAGTGTCCATGGTCAGTGTGCCTTGTGCTGGCTTCAGGTCTCCGAGTGTCCTCTGCCTCTTAGCACTCCTACTGCACCAGAGTGCTTCTCTCAGGAATCTCATACAGTACCACATGCTTGTTAGGTGACAAGCCATTGCAAACTGGCAGGAATTTCTCACAACTGTAAGAATTATGCAAATTGAGTCATTAAAATGCAGGTGTCCATGATCTATCAACTACCTACGTACTTACCCACAGATTTCTATGACCTGTGTGATTTACAAGATGCACACATATTTATTTTTCAAAATGTACGCCAAATATCAAAAAAAAGTAATTCTTCTTTAGGATAGTCGCAAATTTTTGTTAATTATTAAATCTATTTGAAAATATGTGTGCCTGTGTATGTATATATATTCTGAAAAATATCCTTGATGGATTTTTCAATAATTTACAGTCTAACATTGCATCTCTGGATGACTGAACAGAAAACTTATCTGGAACCAGACAGTCTGACAGTGCAGTTGGATATGTGTTCTGAAGCATTTGGTGAAGTATGCTTTTTACTTGAGTGAATTAATTGTGCTTGTCTCTGCACAGTGTTTCAGAGCTATTCAATTAAATTTTATGTGGCCTCTACTTTACAGAAAAAGAAAAAAAAAAAGAGAGAAATTTCTGGAAACTGTAGTACAAGAGATGAAATGAAGTTAGAACAGAAATAAACAGATAATGATAAATCTAAGTTTAATTTTAAACGCTTACATTACCTTTTTGTCCCATGGCTATTCTTGAAACACATTCAGAATCAATGCAACCATTTTCTTCGACAAATAAATGTCTGACAAGCAATGCTTATTACTTTTAATGATTCAGTATTATTATTTTTCTTTCTGTGCACAGAACCTAAATTAATATTCTGGAAAATGTGACTATATTTTGTGCTGATTCTTCTTCCTTTCAGTCGTTTGGTTGCAACAGCTGCTGTTGACAGCCATAAGGAAAGCAAAGGTAGGCAGCACTGTAGTTATCCTTAGGCTATCGTGGATGCAGAACAGATTTAAGAGAAATTAAAATAAGCTGAAATAGACTCTTTTAAAATGTACCCTCGTTGGGAATATGATGATTTTTTATGAGTCTGGAATATTTTCTGAGATTTTTTTGTGCAAGATTATATTTGAAGGTTTCAGTTTAGAAATCAATCTCTGTAAAGTGCAGGAAGTTGAATGGTGTTCAACAGTGAAGGTGTTTGAAAAAATAACTCTGAGAGCAGTACATCGATACGCAGTTTAGTTGAAAATCACCTGCTTCTATGGCAAGTATTACAGTATTGAGCTCATTGTTGGCAAACCACATTACACTGTGTTAGAAGCGAATCATTCCATGAATTTACCTTCTGAAAAGTTCCACTGCTCTCAAAGCATACAAGGATAAACAAAAGTTGCTGCAGACCTGGACCCCCCCAATAAAAGAACATTCAAAGACTTTTTGTATTTCAATAGATATATTTGAGTAGCCTCAGTCAGCATTTTAATTTTCACAAACTCAGGCTGTGGTAATTTGAATTTAATTAATTTTATATTATGTATTTCTTTTAACTTTCACATAATAAAATTTTAATGTTCATTCTCTAAGCAGCACTGTTGCTCCTATCAACAACCACAGTAGCTAGAGGAAAGAATAAAGGGGGTTTTAATAGACACTACATATCAACTACTAAGGAAAAGGATAGCATTTCTCTATCACAGTATTTGAGACATGATTTCTTTTCTCTGTATGAATCTTACAATCTAAGTAGAAGGAACTGCTTTGCCTAAGGAAAAATAAAGAAATTATTAATGCTATAAGCAAATATCTATTCTTTAGCAACTTCAGTTTTCTTTACATTTTATATTATCATTAAATATTTCCACGCATACAATGCCAAAGTAACCACTCAAATCCCTATGAGAAGGATACACTGACCTCATTTAGACAACTGATTCAAAATCTGGGTGCATCTATGCAAGATGGCAATGTGAGCCAGGAGCATGAAGTGGGGATCTAGGCATCAAGGAAATTTTCAAGAAATAGTAATTGCATCCCTTGCACTCACATCCCTCTGTAAATGAGCTCCCCAAAACAATGAAGGTACTACTGCCTCACCTCTTCAGGTCAGCCATACACTTAACGTAGCTGCCTAAAACGTCACATGGCTCTGCCCTAAAATATTGATGTCTCCACTGATTTCACTCGAGGCCTATGGTGCTTCCAATCAGCATGCAAAGTCAGGTGAGACAAAAGCCTCATTTCCTTCTTAGTATCTGATACCAGTCTCTCAAGCACAGTGTTAGCTTTTGCAATATTCCTTCCAGATTTTGAACTTTTAATATAAGCTCCGTTTCATGTGTTAGTAAATACACTGTCTGTCTCATAAAGTTTATATAACTGAAAATTGTTTTAGCAATGCAAAGGGTAAAACCTTTCTGCTGAAAATTTAGAAACTGCAGCTAAGTGTAGCAAGCATTAAGAATGCCTTCAGAATCTCTATATTCTGTCCCTGGATTTTTTTGCTACTTCTTTATATTGATATTTGATTTCTGAATTAGGTTATGTGGAGATGGACTAAATATATAATTGGAATTTAAGTAAACATGACTGCTGATGATGTCTTAACTACAAACTTCTCATGTGATCAGGTGACAGTTGCCTCTTTGGAAGAAAGAGTGTTAGATTAGTACTAGGTCAAATTAATTTTTAACCTTATGGGAAGAAACACATATTTCATCCGCAATATTACTCTTCAGAGAATCCTCCAAGCAAACAGTTTATTCTATAAAATGTTGTGTGAAAAGTAACATACAAACATGGCACACACATTTTTCTGAAAACAAGGTCTTTCTTGTCAAAGGGATAATTTAGATAAAGGATAAATAAAAGTAATTAATTTTAATTTCCGTTCTTTGACTTGCCTTGCTTTGGACTGAAAGACAGCACAATTAGAAAAATATAATAGAAGTGAGGCTCACATGATGCAGAAAATGACAGGAACAGTAATAGCAGTATTTGCTCTGTTATTAATGCGATTTAGTCCATGTGTTTTAATTAGGCATTTATGTTTTGTAAACAATAATTCCTAGTTGATCTTAATTAAATACAAACTTTCTGAAATAGTACTTAAATCTGAGCTGTTGTATACTATACTGTAATGCCAGACAGTGAAAATAATGAAAAATACCTCCATTTTCTAAATTCACCTGAAAGTGAATGGCAGAAATAGAACACAGCTAGAGATGGAAAACGTTTATTAGATCATCTAGTTTGTTTCCATGACAATGAAAGATCTTTCCCCACAGTACATTTTCTAGAATTTACTCAATCTAATTTAAGGCTTATACCATTTCCTATAGGATTCATTCTATAAAGTGGTAGGTTAAGAAATTTGCATGGGCATTCAGTTGAAGCCTTCCATTCTTTACACCACATTTCATGTCTTTTTTTAAAATCTCCCAAATAAATCTTTTTTCTTCTTGCTGTTTAAGTAATCACTGCATATAGCTGCTGCTTATCTGTCTCTTTTAAATGCTAGCTAAACCAACCTGGACATATTTCCATCTCTCTTCATTATTCTCTTCTGAAATTTTTTACCTTATGATTTTTCTGAAATCCAGATTTGCTAAAAATGCATATCCAGAATTATGCACAGTGATCCAAATATCAAGGTCTCAGAGATGTGTAGGACAGCATGTTACCCCTTATATTTTACAGTTAGAAATACTACAGAAAACCTAAGATAGTCTTCACAACTTTTTATTTAGTTGATAACCCACCAGTCATGGTCAGCCCCAACAGGCATCTGTGGACTTTTTGTGGAAAACTTTAAGTTGCCATGCTACAAATGATGTTTATCTGAAGTTCACTGCTGTTTATAAAATATTTTCTATATTATCTCAAGCTCTGTTTCTGAGTTATAGACAATAAACTTCTGTTCATCATTAAGAGTTCAAATATAAAGCTCCTTTTTCCAACTAGTTCTGTAGAAGCAAAAATTTTCATCCACATATAGAAAGATGGTTTACGGAAGAATATAAGGATACTTGGGAGGGATACTGATTTTATGGCAAAATGTGTATCTACTTTGTTGTATTATATTTACTGAGGACAACAACATTTAGGTCAGGTTGGATGAGGCATTGAGCAACCTGGTCTAAGGGAAGTTGGAACTGGATGATCTTTAAGGTCCCTTCCAATCCGAGCCATTCTATCATTCTGTAACAATAGATACTGAATCCTCTTTTAAAAAATTGTTTCTGAATATAAAACTTGAAATAATAAAATCACTAGATTAAAAAACAATCTTAATTGACTAATCAAGATCCATAATGATTCAGGGAAAGCAGCATTAGCCAGCTGCAGTCTTTTTTTGTTACCAGATGATACAGTTACAAAGAAACTGGAAAAAGTTATCCTAATACCTTATTCCTTGTACTGTTTGTACAGACTTAAAAAAAAAATTAGACCCAGTTTGTACATATATAAAATATTATATTACAGGATTAAAGATGAGATTTCAAGATACTCAGATAAGTCTAACTTTCCTGGGAGAATGTTAGGAATACCTGAGATTGTTTTCCTTCATACAAGCAACAAAGTTAAATATTCTCCTTCGAAGGAAAAAAAAAATAATACCAATTAACTGTGGAACCATAATTAATTCATTATAATATATGGATACCTGCATAAATGTAGTATCATTCCTGGTTAAATATTCAAGCTGCCTTATTTATAATACATGATTATATATCACAAATAAAATGCAGCAGCCCTGCAGCAGAAAGTACAGCTAATCAGCACAAAGTATATCACAGACAGAAAATATAATCATGCGAAATGGAGGCTATGCTTTCACTGCAGTTAGTACAGACTTCTGCTGTGATACTGACATTATTCTCCATCACAGCAGCTCTCAGAATCCGCTTTTTCCATTTTAGTAATGCTTCTAAATTGGACTTCACAGTAAGTTTTGAGTACCGGCAGAGTCTAGGTCTATATGCAAAGGTCCCTATTATGACTGCTTATTTTTTTTCTGTAGATGTATATAGATATATAAACACAAAATCAGTTTCATGTCGGCACAAGTCAATTTGCAATCAGTATAAAGTGCATTCAGATTATAATGATTGCAGCACTTCTTTATTTAGTTTATCTAGTTCAGTCTTTGCTGAAGCATGCTCTAAAATAACACTGTATAGAAGTAATTAAGTACAAAACCTGTCAAATAATAGAAAAATAAAATTTTCCTTCTAGATCTACTCAGTACATAGACTAATCCAGTGCAGTCCTGATAAAAATTCTGTAATTAATTTATTAAACTGAGAAAATGTTGCCTTCTCTTGGTTTTGGTTATATAACTTAAAGTAGTGCATTCTCTTCTGGAAAATAAAAAACCCTACCAATGGCCATTAGTGCAAAATCATTTTAAAATTTTAAAAAAAGGTAAGTTACTTGGTTTTAGCTAGTGATATGAACAAAGACACTGGACTTTTAATTAAGTGCTTTTATGTAATAAATTCAGATTCAATCGCATATAAAGTAATAAGGAAAGAAACTGTTTCCGTAATGTCTTATTTAGGTACCTGGAGATAATGAAATATTCCACTCTATTGCCATAGTTTAAATTTTGCATTGCGAGGGATACATGACATAGGATTTAATGAGATGTTCTATTATTTTCCAGCATTTTTTCACCAAAGCAGGAGAAGGAAAATAATGCAGATAGGCAAGAGACAGAAATAACTGCAACTCAGTGAATAGGTCCATACAATAAACTCCTTTTCCTGTCTTATCTCCGCCCTGTTGCACTCCTTACATTTCAGTCTACTTTTTCTACACATTTTCATACAAGCTAACGTTATTTTCTGGAGACAAAACTATATCACATCAATAACACATCACTCATAATTTGGAATTGTTATAATGGAACTCCCAGGATTCAAGTAAAGCTGATGTGCTGCCAAAGACATATTAAAAGAAATATTTTTCTTTCTTCCCTTCAATTAGCTCATCTCACTTCAGCTGAAGGAGCAGTAGATTTGAGATTAGTTCTCAATCTGATCTAAACTCTTGTTTCAATATCCACTTGCTCCCATCAAAGGTGAATATATGCAACAGACTGTTTTCTATATGCCACAAGTGCAGTTCAGGTCATCATCCATATGTGATCAAAATGAAATACAACTAATGTATTTTGCATAACTTCCATGAAAAAAAAGTGATTTTTGAGACAGCATTTAGACACCAGTGATTATTCTGAAACTTTCCCAACTAAAGGTAAGTAGGAAATGGTTTTATTTCTATATTCAGCCATTAACTCCAAGATACAGACTTACTCATAGAGAATTACATCAAAAGACCAAAATCAAGTAAAAATCCTTTTGCATTAGTTGCATGGAATAATAAAATCCACAAAAATGTAGATTTGCAGTTTTTTCACCAGTATACTGTCATGAGGCCACACAAAATTCCATGCAGAATTATTAACACATAAATAATTATTAATTAATAATTAAAAATAAGTTTCTGTCTGTGCTTAACAGGAAAACAGGGCCTTTTTGTACACTACTGCAATCTTGTGAGCATAGTCCCTGAGTATCTTGTATGGTTACCCAATTTTTTAGTGTCTCCATTACTCTTTACATTATATAGTATATTACATTAAAATATTTATAATATGTGTGTCATATATTATATGTAATATAATAAATTTTATATCATATTGCTATTATCAGGGACATGATTTAGTGGTGGACTTGGAAGTCCTGGGTTAACAGTTGCACTCGATGATCTTAAAGGTCTTTTCCAACCTAAAGAGTTCTATGACTCTACAATTTTAACACGCTTACTGTACATCCTCACACTTGATAAGAATTTCTTTGTGAATACATTTGCTTTATTCATATATGAATAATGTTCAATATTTGAATTACAGAGAAGTTCTGAAAGACCTATCTGAACAAAAAAACTCACTGTAGTGAGGACACATCAGCTGTGTAGCTGGCAGTATGTAAGGAAACAATCTAGTTAGTAATAGGAAATAATTTGCAGCTGCTAAGACTATGGGTGCAAGTGAAAGGCAGGGCACAAAATCCTCGTGTATCTCTAAGGTACTTAAGCTACTCTGCCACAGGTTCTAATGTCTAGAGATGTACCTAAATTCCAAAAAAAAAGAGAAAATTTAATTTGTACTTTCATTTGTGTATCCTTACAAACCCAGGATATAAGTCCTCTGCAAATATTTATAAATTAAAATTCATAGATGCACATGAGGTGTTAAATAAGACATATATCTCTGGGAACTCCAGCTGTGAAGTTCACATGATTTTCCTGGCACTACAAAGGAGATGTTGACAGTGGCAAGTGTAGAATTCAGACCTCTGTACCTGCCAGGTTCTTTGACTGAACAACACTATACTTTCTTCTCACGCTTTATTATAAAAAAAGGGATTTGAATTATGATTGCCGGTAGTCCTTATACATCCTGATTGTGCTGTATCTTACAAATGAGCAACTTTAACATTAAAGATACATGTTAAGCACAAGCAAACTTTTGTGCACATAAATAATTTGAATTATTCTGTTTTTTATATTGTAATCTTTCCTGCATTTTAAATCTTTTCTGTCCTCCCTGACACTTTTCAAAAACTTCTGGCATATGACAGGTAGATGAAGCATGTCTTACTGGAAGAGTTCTTGCAAACAGGGCACTTAGAAGATTTTACCGTAGGCTATTTCAATAATGATCGAACTATGTTAGACTCACTGGGATACAGAAGAGCTAAAAAAAAAAGAGTTGTCTCTAAAACACTCACTGTTCATGTAATTTTGTAGCAGAACAATGCCACCATTAGCAGGGAAAAAAAGAAGGTCCTTGAGTGAATGAAAGACTGACTACCCCTGGGGTCCTCAAATCCACACAAAATGCAAGTCACTTGTTCTGAGAGCAATCTGAAGACACAGGAGCAACAACCTAAAATATAATATTACGAAAATCAAGAAATGTAAAGAGAAACATCGGTGTATAGAAGAGGAGAGGGCAAGAGGGGAGGAGAGATTTTAAATATCCTGTTTCAGGCAAAGATTTTAATGTTATTTTAATTAAGTTTGTATATCTATACTTAAAAATATATTCTGTAGGATGAGACATAATAAATCAATAATTGTGGTTTAAAGTCTTCCAGAAATTCTGAGGTTCCATCTTTTAGTAACGTTTTACTCGTCATCTCCTTCAGTCACTTTAAAAATATGTTGAACACATTATATAGTGAAAAAAATACTAAAACTTGCAAGAAATATTCTAATTTCATTATTCTACTATTTATTTAATATTTAAATGTGTTGTTATTTATAAAAAATATATGTACATAACATATGCCAATAGGTCTTATATTTGGTAGTAGTTAAACCACACACTAAGCTTTTTGGTTTAGAGCATTTCTCTGTGACTATATGTCCTGTTTTATAGGTTAATAATGAAAACTATCTTAAAGCAATAATAATTGCATTACTTGCTTGTCAACTTAGTTTTACCTTAACAATTAAAGGTTATTGTTCCTACTATGATATATGTGACTATAACTTTCTAAGAGACAACAGCTTAAAACTTATTTATTCAAAATATTTGTGAAGTTTCATGACAAAAAAAATTGTCTTGAATACCAGAAGATGGGAATTTGGAAGTGTATCTTAATGAAAAAGACGGCTCAAATATTGCAGCAAGGATAAAGTGTATTAATCAAGACATATTTCATTCTTCTAAATAAAGAGACCATACAAATTCACGCTGACTTACAATATATCCAACTCAATTATTATTATGAAACAAATAAAATTAATGTTTCAGCATTTCAATCTATAATCCCTTTCAAATTTAGGCAACTTCGGGACAAATTTCTCCAATACACAACATTTTTATTTCATTTCTCTATCCCATAATTATTCCTTGTTGGGTTCAGAACAAGAAAGCAGAACCCAAAAAGCATCTTTCAGAAGGCTGACTTTGCCTCCCTATTGCAAAGTACATGCTGAAGTGAAGCCAAGGACTTGAAATACCTCCAGCTTCTGCTTCTAACCTTTCACCTCAGGGTAAAGCCAAAATCATGCCGTTACCTCCAAAACTCATCTCAGATTTCACAGTTTCTCAGGGGTCAGTTTCATATTCATTTATACCTTTCTCAGAACCCTATAAATCATTTGAGACTCAGATACCAATATTTCTTGAACCATTTTGAAACACAGTGTTTTCTATGAGTAAACCTTCATTCTGCTTTATAGTGCAAAATCCAGAGTATATTCCTGAGAAATCTAAAGGGATGATGGGTCCATAGTTAGCAACTGGTAGGACAGTCCCATCGCACCTGAAAGGAAAGGAGCTGGGTAACTGCAATATGCAATACTCCCCCCTTCCATTCTCCCCAGCTTAGCCAGACCTACACAGCCAAACATTCCAAAGTTATTTGTGCTATTCTGTCCATCTGTAAGATGTGATATTAGAGGTTTTAAAAAGTTTTTTTTCCCCTTTTAATTCTTTTTCTGCCCGTAATCATACTATATCCAAAAAAACAAAAGAGAAAAATAAAATGAAGAAGTGTCCGGACTCACACCAACAGAAGTAGTTTTAATTCCACTGCTTCAGTAAATAAATAACTGTGGCAGGAACGGCAGCAAAACTTCTCAATCAAGGAACAAAGCAAAGACATATCTTTTTTTTGATAAGGATAGTTTTGCTTCTCAAAGCCCCATGTTTCTACAATGCAGTATAGCTACTGCTCCTGACCTGGTAAAGGGATAGTGCCATTGGTAGGCAGATTGTGCCATAAATGCGCACATGATTACTAGGCCAAAAGGAAAAAAGCTAAAAGGGTAAAGTAGTGTAAAGAAGGTGAGGGCTACATGAGTGCTATTAACCATTACTGTGTGCAGTTTTGGGCCCCACAACATAAGAACGATTAAGCTCTTAGAGAGCGTCCAAAGGAAGGCAACAAAGGTGGTGAAGGGCCTTGAGGGGAAGCTGTACAAGGAGTGACTGAGGTCATCTGGTCTGTTCAAGAAGAGGAGACTGAGGGGACACCTCATTGCAGTTACAACTTGCTCGTGAGAGGAAGAGGAGGGGCAGGCATTGATCTCTGGTCTGTGGTGACAGTTACTGGACCTGAGGGAATGGCCTGAAGTTGTGCCAGGGGAGGTTTAGGTTGGATATTAGAAAAAGGTTCTTCACCCAGAAGGTGGCTGGTCACTGGAACAGCTCCCCAGGGAAGTGGTCACAGCATCAAGACTGACAGAGTTCAAGAAGCCTTTGGACAATGTTCTTGGACACATGGTGTGACTCTTGGGGATGGTGCTGTGCAGGGCCAGGAGCTGGAATTTTATGATCCTTGTGGGTCCCTTCCAACTCAGAATATTCGGTGATTTTTTAACATACTTGGTAATGAGCAAAGAAGGACCAGCGAAGCCTCTCACTAGGAGCTTTTGACCACACAGGTGGGAAAAATGAAATATTTATGAATATGAGTCTGACCAGCTACAGGAAACAGTCTGAGGTATTGACTTTGCTACACACTAATACAAAAAACTCTCAGCTGAGGCAGGATGGAGCAGGTTTGCTTAGCACTCATACCAGTTTTATCAGAGCGGCAGCACCCTGAAGAAGAGTCAAATCGATACATGGGGCTAGTTATTGTAGTCATCACAGCTCAATCTGTCCTGAAATACACCTATTATCTACTCAAGGGTCAAGACTAACAACCTTGATTTCTGGATGTTGGAACATGCAGTTTCCATAAAATACTGGGCTCCTGTCATTGAACAAATCTCTTAAATGTTTCAAATATACAATAACATAGTCATTTTTAATATCATGATCTCTGCCTTTTCTTATTCCAGAAAAAGAAGATAATACCCACATCTTACTGGGCTGTTCTGAGGAATGACAGGAATCATCTGAGTTATTCAAGAATAGAAAGAGATTTTTTTTTTACACGTTCTCTTCAAAAAGTTGTACTTGGTAACTGAATTATACCTTCAATTTCTGTTGCTCTCATCCAGGTGAGGAAAAAAAAGTCAAGTTTTAAGGCATATTTAATCATTTCTAAATTTAGGATTATTTAAATTTGTGAATTTAACATACTAGTTGAATTGAGAAAAATTATACACCTCTGATCCATCGTCTTTTTTCTTCCTGGTGGGAGGTTAAGATCATATGCCAGCTAGGATTTTATTGCCATCATCAGATAACAGCAGTTGATGCACAATGAGAATAGAGAGAAACCTGTTATGGCTGCAAATATCCACAGCTTTGTGAGATTCATGGAGGAAGCATATGTCACCTTATTAAATCTGTAGCAGCTGAGGTGGAAGTAACAGAAGGTATCTCTCTCCAGAGCTGGAAGAGATGGGAAGAGAAATGGTTCTGTAAGGAAATCTCTTACTTTTCTCTCTCTGAAAATATCTGTAACAGAATGTTACAGGGATCGTTTTTCCTAGAAATAGGGACTTAAAAACAAACCCAAAACCCAACAGCTGCCAAGACGGGATGGAATACCCAACTTGCTCTGAGAAAGAAATAGCTTTGGGGCAAGTTAGTACGTTCAGTTGCTTCCTCCAGAGGAAATAGAAACATGAGAAGAAGATGCGAAAAATCATGCTACTTGTCCCACGTCTTCCCAAAGAAGCTAATCAAGGGCCAAAGGATAGATGGAGTTAGATACACTTATTTGCAGCTCAAAGAGGACATAGGAGTGCTCTGTGAGGGATGTATGGCAAAGGTGCAGAAAAGACCAAATACAAAGCTGTATGAGTTTCTCTCTGCCTTTTATATACAACTTGCTGTCCCAGCCGGCAGCCTTCCCTTTGTGTTTAGAGAAGTTCATATATATATAGATATATATGCACATAAGGATTCACCTGGATATGGCTTATTTCTCTAATTTTAGGAAGAAAAAAAGAGAGGATTATTTGACATGGACAACCTTTCTACAGTAATATAGAGATCTAGGACTGGAATTAGCTTAGTTTTGGAATTCTGATTGTGTCTGAGGCAAGACACAGACAGTTACGAACAAGGGCAGGAAATAGCTTTGCTATGTCTTTAATTCATTAAGGAAAAAATACATGATAGGAACACAAATAAATGTATTTACCAACACTGTATATTTTTTACTTGAGAAAGCACATCAGCTACAGATTTGAGGAATATACTTAAAAAACAGGATTCTGTCAATCTAGTATGGAGGTAAAAAGGAGCAGATGTGAAAATCCCAACAAACTACATTTTTAAAGGTAGCTATAGACGAGCTAGTTTTGAAAAGGGAGGAGAGGCAGTTTCAGTTACAGTATTCAGCAGTATTGCATCACTGAATATGGACAACATACTGTCAGTTCTAACACCGTTATGGTGGTTTTCTTCTTGGCTCTTAGAATAGTAATACCTGTAAATGCAATCCTAAAATATTAGCAAACCTCTTGCTTTGTTGAACCAATATAGTCAGGGGAAAAAAACGCTCAAATCTATTCTACAGAAATATCTTGACAAGTTTTTTTTTTCCGAACAAAGAAGAGAAAATGATCTTTTTCCTTCAATGTCAAAGTAAAGATTACTAACACCATAAAAACTAACAATTTTCTGTGCCACTAATTCTTTACATCATTTAATGGCTTCATTATAAAATGGAGCATTGGTAAATAGCTACTAGATATATTGAGGAAACAAAACAGAAAATTAAATAATGAAAATAAATCATATGTTTCTGCTAAAATGATATTTTCAGTGTAAATGTCTAATATTACCAACTAGCTAATTTATTTTGGCATTTTAGTAATCTTTTAAAAAATCAGTGCATTTATGTAAAAGATGCTTAGCAAGGGATTTCAAAAGTGAAAACTCTGAAGAGTCTTCAAAAATACTGGAGTTTAATTTAATGAAAGAAAATACAATTTGTTTATTTAAACTAGATGTGTCTAATTTCAAAATGACACAATTCATAAGTCTCTTTGTACACCGAATTTGGTGAAAAATCTTTGTACTGGTTTTGGGCTGAATATGTTAGTTATCTTATGCCCCTGTGTGGCCAAGCTAGACGGTAAACTCACTTTCACAGAACTGTAAAAAAATCCTAACAATATGTCATGTGAGAAACCAAGTTTAGGTAAATCCACCACTTTCCATTTTCTGAGAAAAGCTTCTAACATAAACGGCAATAGCAAAATTGGACTGATAGTCCTCTGTACTCTTTGTATCAATTTTAGTTACAAAAGATGCTTGCCATTATGCAGTGATGTGTTAATCTGAATATCTCCCAAAGCAATTGTGACTTCGCAAAACACGCTGCTACAAATAGAGCATCCGACAGCACAGTATTTGTACACTGAACACTAAATGAAGAATGGCAATCTGAACATCCAGCTTATCTAATTATTAAAGGTTTAAAATATATTTTAAAACTTTACTGCATTGTCTTTTGTCATTTGAATGAATAGCATGCCACTGAAAGTAATCAGACAAATTTTAAACTGAAAAACAAGCAAACCTCCTTTAGATGCTGTTGTAAAATTTGGATGTAGTGTAAGCACATAGTGTGTTTTCATGAAAGATCTACTGGTTTCTTTTCTGGACACATGAAGAATTTATTCCATAAACTAGCTATTTGCCAAATGCTCAAAATGCAAAACAGTTCCTATGGTTTCCCAACATGAGATCATTCTAACAATTTTTCAATAAAAAATAACTTATTACCCAGGAAATAGCACCAAAATCCCCAACACAAGCGAAACACAATTTTGAGGTAAAATGATAGCTCTTACTGCTTCAACTGGCTGCAGTTGGTAATGTCAGACAGAGCTGTGTGGAACAGGAGGGAGGCCCAGCAAACCAGCTCTCTTTTACACTCACAGTAGCATCTTACAGGAAAGTGCTGCCCTATATCTGGCAAAGGAGAACTCAGCTGCAATATTCCTCCATTAGAAGCTGCTGGGAGGGGATAACTAAACGCATTTAAATGCTAAAATCAATCTAACTCATTAAGGAGCTTAGTATCATTTGGGTCCTCTCATATCAACTATTGCAAAGTCAAACTATGCAAATAAAAACCCAACTCATGTAAGGTTTTTATGGGAAATGATAAAAAACTGTTTAATGTATGTTCCTGTCAATGTTCAGCATAGCATCAGAAAGCAAAGCCCAAGATACCTTCAGGTATCTTTTGTTAAAGTAGGTAACAGTAAAGTTTTGTTGAAGGAAACCTTTTGTTTCCTTCAACAAAATCTCAGCATATCTAAACTTTCTTAAGAACAATAACTCCAAGAATAGATGATATGAAAATTAGGAGGAATGTATATTCAATTACAGTTATCTGTATACTACCTCATTTCCTATGACTTTCTGGTTTACATTTCATTATCTAATCTACAATTTGTATGCATTAACCTGTTTTCTTCTCATTATTACTTTGTGAAAGCAGCAGTTAATCACACTGTGTGTAATGTCAGCCGTTATCTTTCTGTACTCTGACTTGTACTTTTTGGATGTAAAAACAGAAAAAAACACAATCAAAAGAGAAAGGATCATCAAAGGACAAAATATATAACTTTGAAGACTGAAGAGATAGACCACATTATACCTCATCAAAGCAGAGTCTTCTACATGCTGGAGGTACACCACCACTTCTGAAGCATTAACTCTTAATGCATGAACAATTCCTTTTTAGAAAGTGCATTACATTTATTGTGCAAAGCTCTAAGTCAAAAATCTGCCTAAATTATATACTACATTGATTTAATTTAAAAAAATAGAACACATTTTTTTAAATCAGTAAGACAATCAAAGGACTACCCCCTGAAATAAATGCCAGTGAGATTATTTTAATGACTATCTAACAGATGACTTCTTCAAAGTCCTTTTATCAAGTTTAAAATACAAATACTTATTCGAATAAGGGAATCTTTTTACTCAATTACCTTAAAAACTTTCACTTAACTTTAGTGTCAGAAGACAGAGAAAGCATGACTTATTCTCTCACAATTACTGCTGCATATTGTTTAAAACTTGCACAATGTTTTCTTGAGGCCAAAAGCATTGATACCTAGAAAAACACGACATTGCTCCTTATAAATACAGAAATACTCTCATCCTAAGTACAACAGCCCATAATAGGTAGGAGACTCAGTTTCCTAACAATCCTTTCTTGTTTGCCACTTTTCTAGAATAAATATACTCCTAATCTCAGGCACAGCAAATGAATAAAATGACTCTGTCTTTTGATTTGATACCACATGCAGCTTTTGCCAAAGTCTCACAAGCAAAACAAACACCGAAAAGCACCATGCATGTGTATCTGTAAAAAAAAATTAGCAAAAGGCATGCACCTTGATCTACAAAAAGCATGTACTCTGATCTGCAAAAGCAGATCCAGGGAATCAGGAGTGGGATGGTAGCTGATTAGAACAGTTGCTAAGGGCTTTGTTGGTTGCTGCAGGCCTGAAACTATGCACTTGGAAAGATGCACAGTTTTACAGTCACAGCTGATAATACATAAATCACTGCTCCATTTTGTAGAGCTTCAAATATTTCACAGTATACCAAAGGGACATAAGAAAAATATCATTGAATACAGACTTCATATATACCTAAAAATACCTGAATTCGTAACAGTGATTATGATTGCTAAAACTAGCAACATCATTTTGCATAGCTAATTAGAAATTCATAACCAAGATAACAAAAGTTGAGAACAGTAACATTAAATAAATATTAAAATATTTTAAACGGAAATATCAGCAGTAAGGGAGAGTACCCTTACAAAAAAATTCTGGGAAATAAAATTCTCAGCATTTTCTGAACTATAAAGTGCAAATATCCCTGTATTAAAGAAATAATGTCCCATTTAGAAAAGATTTCTCCCACAGAGACAGAGAAGATTAAAATGCTGGATATAGTCTCTGCCTATTACTTCCACCCTTTTTCCAGAATGTTTCCATCAGTGCACTATCTTTATAAAAAACTACAGGATTGTTTTTCTTCCTGACCTGCACTCCCACTCTCTTAGATAAAATTATTAATATTTTTATGGTTAATATTTAATAGCAGTATGAAAAAGTTCTAAACATCAGTGCTGTAACATGTTTACTGAATAATGACACAGAAATGAGGCATAATTAATTCATTTTACCCCTCCAAAAATCCTAAGAAACCAATTCAATAACTGTCTCACACCAATAAACAACTATCATTTCTAAATCCCACAAAGTAACACTATTCACAAAAGGATTCCCTACAGAGCTGACTGACCAGCTGCAAAGCATCCACTAATCAGCTATAATTTGGCCAGTTAAAAATTATTGAAGAGCACCACACACAGGATCTAAATCTTCTAAAAATAAGGAACTGCTATCTATTTTGCAAAAGGTAAGCAGGACTACTAATTTGCATCTTCCAATAAATTATGTATGGTTAAACAGACACATCTCTGAGCATTTAATCTTTTCACTGCCGTATCCACACAGAAATCATCTTCTCTGACAAATTTGTTTATGAATATTTAATATGCTTTAAGGATTACAGCTAATAATGCTAGTTTCTAATGGCAGCTAATGTACTTGAAAGATACATAACCATATTAAATATTTCATTCTATCTTTGCTGGCTTTATTTCTGCAGATTGAGTTCTCATGTAAATCCTTACATAAAACATAAAAACACTAAAAGACTCACAGCTACCATAAAAATATTAGTATCTAGGAGTGCAATTATAAAATACCCCACTGAAAAGCATGCAGATAGATTGCCATCAGCATAAAAATAGAAATGATAAAGCAAAAATGTTTCATTTCTACTTACCCAGTGTTGTTCAACGTTTGTCCAAAAAGATCATTTTGTAAAATATTTGGAGGGGATGAGAAAACCCCATGAAAATGAGATAAAACAGAATTGCAGACCTGGCGCAGTGTTTCAAATTGCATTTTCTCTCTTTCTTTCCCTTCTATTTTTCTTCACCACCTGTCTTAAAAGTCATCTATTTTGTACACACCATCAAATACAAATATGCCAATCAAGTTCCATATTTCTCCTGATCTCTGTAAAAACTGTGCCTAAATGAGCAGAGACTGATAATTAATTGTACAGTCATTATTCTTCTAATTCAGTCGTAGAAGATTTAGCACCCGAGCGGCTTTCTCCTGACTGTAGCAAGAATTCTAAACAGCAGTAAGCTTTTTGGGCATTCCCAGCTGAAGTGTGAAGCTGAGCTGCTTTCATGTACTCTACTCATATTTCTCTAAGCCTATTAAAAACACGCAGTGAATAGATGCTGTCGTCAGGAGTTTCAGCACATCTGGCTGCCAGCAATAAAATCTCAGAAGTAAAAAAAAAGGAGGACAAGGCATCCTCACACTGTTACTACTGTCTAAGAGGAGGAGGATTTCTACATCTTCCCCTCCTCCTTCCCTCCCCTGTAAAAATGACTAATATCCGTGACCATGTATGTAGAATTCTTAATATTTTTTTAATGTAAAGGCAGCTCTAAAGGGCAGAAAGACCACTGTAAAAATACTCTTCATAATAAACATGTAGCACTGAGACTGTAACAATAGATCTTTTGTTTCATATCTGAAAAGCTATACTGTATCTGAGATAACAGGTTTTTCAGTGCAAACATTTAAATGTAGTATCGATTCATGTACACTGAAGCAAACAGTATACATTCTATATGTAACCACTCTGTCAGGGACTGTACATACAGCATCAAGGCAATGATCTACCAGGCAAACTTGAGCAATTACTAAAAGGGATGGCTGCATTATACATAAGCACTGCATTTTAAAATGAGACATCTTCCGTGTCTTTTAAAAGTTTATTGCACTGAATCGGCCATGATAGAGCCGAGAAAAATCAATCACTTCTTAGGGTGCTCCAAACCTGTCTACTTCCAGGAAAACCCATTATTTTAGGAGCCTGTGTACTGGTACACATAAGTATCGGATATCAAAGAGCAAGAAGCAGAATCTGTTGTCTAGCAGAACAGAGTGAGATTTTGCAACATAATGTGCATTGTGAATACCATGAAATGTACAGAAAATAAGTACCCCTGACTAAAAACCTTTTTTTCCGCTTTTCTTTCAATGCTTGTGCCAGAGGATGACATTACATAACAATACAGAAAATATTTTATCACTGTCAAATTGAAAAATAACAATTAAAAATATTTTCTTTACAATATCTTGTTTTCTATCCACAGCTTTTAACATCTTAGCACTGATTACAAAATCTCCAAATAAACCAACATAAAGTGAGGTCCATTATTAAAGCTCTTCCACTGAAAACAATTTGAATCTCAGACGATGTGGGAATAAACATCTTTCCAGCTAATTCAAGTGTGTTGATGTGCTCAAAAGGAGCACATCCAGCCTTCTTTGGCCAGAAGGATGGCAGCTACAACACAGATTTTAAAAGAAAAAAGAAATAGGAACAAATTGATGTCCTGCCCTCTCCTAAAAAAGATATATAAGACTCCCCACCACCACCCATGTTAAATTTTTTTTTAAATCATGAAAATATCTGCCAATAAAGCTGTTTGCAAAACTCATGTGAAACCCTACAAAATACTACCCAAAATAGTTTTTAATACCTGTTTTTCTGTCCATAGCATACTGTGTGTTATGGAAGCATTTGTATTTGAGCAATGTATTACAATTTGTGATAAAAGTAATAGGCTCTACATCTGTCAAAGCTGGTAAATTTTGAGATCCTGAAGTAGGAACTGATGGATATTTGTGACTGTCTTGCTGTAATAAAATGAAAAAATAATACTTGGAAACCACCTTACCTATATTTGTGTTTGGAATTTGTGTTTGGAATGCAAGAAAATTTGCCTTTACATTCATTCCATCAAAAAAATCCCAAATTTTCTTATCTGCTCCAAGAAACAGAATCATCTTGTCACAAAAGATTCAAGTCATTCCAATCAGTATAATATGTACCACTTAACAGTTCACAGACAATGTCAGCCATGGAGTAGGTAGAAGACCAGTATTTTATCATATATTTCAAGTACATTACCATTTGGTTGTGTGCCTTATGAACGCTCATCACAGTCAAAATACTCCTGTATTTGCAACCAAGTTCTGAACATTTGACATTCATCTTCCTATGTCTTCATTCTCATATATATAAAATGGAAATTAAGGCATACATTCTTTTTTTTTCTTTTTCCTATTTTTTTTAAGAATGTTCTAAAACTACTCACAAAAGACACATATTTGAAACCTTTAATTTTTTAATTTAATTTTGGGGTAATGAATGAAGAGTACTCTGCAGATACTCATGCATGTAAAATGGATCATAGGGCAAAAATAAAAGTAAAAGAATACTTTTAAAGGCAAATACTTCATAGTTGCTGCTAGCAGAAAATTCAGCTATAATGAAATGAGGTTTGTGCAAATACATATTTTTTCAGACATCTGGAATTTTCATCAAAATTGAATTTACTGTTGATTTAAAATGCTATTTTTTATTTCAAAGAATGAAAATAAATGGTACAGAATAAAACAGAATTGCCTTTCTTTCCTGACCCTTCTAACGCACTCCGAGAGACCCTTTAGCCAATAAACAACTGCTTCCTGTATTTATTAGGTGGCCTACAGTATTGTATTGACCCTATAATGTGGACTTCCTACTAACATCTCTTTTTAGGTACTTCTACCTTTTCCAAAATTTCATCATTCATCTGAGAAGAATCAAGAAAGTAAGGAGACCTAACAAGAAGAAGCTGAAGGGAATGGAATAAATGAGCATGAGCAGAGTAGGCTCTGCCCATGAAGGGATGTACCCATCCTTTGAGAACCAGAATGCAACTGACAATCAAAGAAGTCAGTAGAACTACACATAAAATTTATCTCCTGTACATTGATATGGTTTGAGAACAAAATAGTACAGGTACTGGTTACCTTATGTCAGTGCTGTTACGGATCTTCAAATGCGTCACTGTTTCTGGTACTAAAAAAATGCTGTTGTGAAGGGCAGTGATTTAGCGTAATTTCTAAGATTCAGGAAATTATACCCTCAGCATTCCCAAATTAAAAGCTTCACATAAGAATGTTGGAAAAGACAGTGATTAGTTTTCTACCTATTTGATATTTAACTTGAGATCTCCTTTTCTGTCCTTCAGGGCTCTCACTCTAAGCTCTCCAACACCTGTATTAGAAGAAAAAAGGTCCTATATGCACAGGCTTCTTTTTTTTAGAACACCCCTAATTGTGTACTTAATAAGCACCAGGTAAGCCAAGCACTGCTCAAGCACTTATGTTTCCAGCATTTCCTATCCTTTGAGGCTTCATTTTGACAGTGATCTTTATTATGGTATTTGGTGTATTTATACTTGCAAAAATATATATGTACACGCTCTTGCTATTTATGGTTTAATAATAATAAATTTCATTTCCAGACCAATTTTATAGAGGATTTCATAGAAATGAAGACCAAGTACTTCAAAGATATTGCAGAGAAAGAGCAAAATGAGTACCAGATAGTCTGAACAACTACCTGACATGGTTGACAGCCTATTTCAAAATGAAAAGACAAGCCTGAGAAAGCATCATTGGATCCATTAAGCCAAGCTACATTGAGGTCCATACACATACCTCTCCCTGTAGCCAAACTGAATCTTAATAAGCACGCAGCAGCTACAAGTTTTTAAGAAGAAATATTATTCTAAAAAGCTCCCAAATATGAGTATTTTTCAATTTATATTAAATATTTCTATTTCAAACATAAGATTAAACTTTCTTGAATTGATTCTAGATTTCAGAAACGTGAATCTATTATACAAAAAAGTTGACAATATGTACAAATATGTTATCTCAAACATTACTTAGACGCATCACTTCTTATTATAGGCATATAAAAAAGATTTCACAGGACATTGTATTTTAATCAAGGTAAAGTTACACAACCCTATTAAAGCTATACATTACAGCTTATAAGGCAAAGATTTTTCTGTGATAAAAGATACTATCAAGAACAATTTTGGATTCAATACCATTCTAATCTACTGGATAGTATGTAAGTATAGTTTGATGGAAAAGCAGAGTCACTAGGGATAAAAGTGGGATTTTTTAAATGTACAGAAAGTCTAATGCCTACTGTTTTTTCCATCTAGATACTACAAAAAATGTTGTAATTAATAGCACATAAATACCTGTATTACACCACCACTTCTCTCCAATACACCCTTATCAAAGCATTTCATTAAATACTCATGATTAAAAATTTTTGACTGACATTCATTATGAAAAGAAAAAACTTCTGAACAAATTCTTTTCAAACAGATACATTAACAACAGTGGCCTTGGACATTAGATAGTGTTGTATTATAACTGTTTATCAGACTACTCCTTTTGGGTCAGCAAACTGATGCTCCAAGGTGGGACATGATTTTAAGGAATATCGGAAATTCCATTCAAGGATGGACATTTCACTTCACTACTGCAAGTGAAATGCAAGCAGACTTTCTTTTGGGATAAAGCACACACTCATTTGTATTTCATCACATCAATGTTCAAAGGTTCAGTTTCATAAGAGAAGTTTAGCAACTAATGCAAAATCTACAACTGCAAATTTAAACACATAACAACAGGAGCCATAGAAGTCAGTATTCTGAATACCTACTATAGGAAATATTAAAGGAAGGGATATTGAGAAAGCCTCAAACCCAAAAGGATAAAAGTACCTAAATCCAGGCTACAGGGAAGCATCAGTCTCTGTCCAAGTATTGTAAAAATGAATCCTCTCGTTGTGCTGGCACCTGAGCAGTCATTCAAAATGCACCATTCTTCTTATCACAGGTAGTTGGGCAGTTAGAACAGTGTTATGAAGCATGGAAAACTGAGTCCGAGGTTTCTCTACTGGCTTCCTAAAATACGCCCACGAAGCTCTTATCAACACCCCGCTGGTTATTCCTAAGGGAATTTGTCTTTGCTGTTGACGCTGTTCTCTCTCACGTAAAATAATTAAATATTGAAAGAACTATTTAATTCACTGAGTTAAACATTAATCAAGAATGGAAAAGTGATACTGATTTTAATCCTTGGTAGTCAGGTCACAGATCTACAATGGAAGATACTGAAATTCCAGCTAAGAGACCAACCCTTGTTACAGAAAATATCCACTACCAGAGTGTAGTAATATAAAAGAAAGTAAATTCATCTTCATCTTACACCATAAAATATTGGGTTTTTCTTTCTTGTGTTTTATTCTCAGTATCTTCAAATTTCTTTGTTTCTTTAATTTTTGAGGCATTCCATCTATATTCATTTAATTCTTTTCAGTGTCCTTCTTCATATTTCTCCCATGTAGCCATTTAAAAGTAATCTATACTCTCCCTTTAGTATAGGTTACACTGTTTAAGCCAATATATGAGACTTAGAAAACTGGACAGTCTGTTTATCCCTTTTTTCCTCCATATTGCCATCTACCATCATGACTAATATGCTTGAGGAGACTGGTTAATTTCATAGGGCATAAGTGTTTATATAGTTAAATTCCAGCAGTCTCTGTGAAAATTGGAATCATCACAGGAGGAGAAAGACCCCAGTCAGTGTGCATAGAGGAAGAGTGGGTAGAACTGAGAGCCATCACCCATTGACTTTCACAGCAGAAAGACAGTCAAGAGTATGGTCAACAAATAGCCACAACACCGCCATTTGAACTTTGACAAAATTATCAAAAGTGATAGGAAAAGATGCCTAAGTTATTGAGGTCCTCCACCACATCACAGAAGAAATAGGATAGAAAAACATGAGATATCATTATAGGCTGTACTGATTCTGGAGCTCATGGAACTGCCTTCCCATGTGTATTTAACTCCCTCTTCTTCATTTTCCCTCAGACTTGCTGTCACTGGCATCCCATGCACAAAGGACTCACAAAAGTTCATCTCCTGTTCCACCAGCAGTAATACCAAACAATGAAATAATAATAATTTATCCTCAAAATAAGCTTCAAAAACCAGTTAATTATCACAAACCTGGTAAGCATATTCTCTATTAAATATTTTAGGATATAAAGCTTAAGTGATGTGAATAAGGCTGCAGGTAAGAGTAATGTCACTGGTCCACATAAGAGGTGTGGACCTCAAGCCCTTCCCATACTTGCTGTGCAGGATACTAGAACTTTGCTGTTCCAAAGTCTGTTGAGCTACACTCCTTGTAGCATCAACTGTTTAAGTAGCCTAATTCCAGTGAAATCAGGGATAACACTGCATGCCAACAGTCTTTGGATTAAGGCCCAAAAGCACAGTTCAACACTATGCCTCTAGCACGTTTCCAAATACTGGAACTGCTCTAGTGCCAGTGGAAGCAGCCTGTGCGCTGTTCCTCAGTCACGAACTCACCCAGCAAAAACAACAATACTCAAAAAGGTTAAGAGGATGCTCTGATTAACCTACTTACACTGAGGATAAAATAAGCTGTCAGTTTACCTTTAGCACCTTTACAGGTATCTGGATATTCCCATCTCTGAAAATTCTCAGTATTTATGTCTTCAACACACAGGGAAAGAAAGGTAAGCAACTGTTTACTTTTTAATAAAAGACAAAACTAATCCTGACATGTATAGAGTCTCAACGAAATCAAGGAGTACAAAGGACATCAGCCCAAAAAGCCAAGTCTTGATGGGAAATTCCAGATCAGCTTTGGACTTCCTAAGCAGAACAGTGCCAACTTTCCTTAATTAGGTGTGCTGAGTTCTGTGAGGACACAATGTAACTCATTTGCCCGTATCTCATCATGGTCTAAGTAAATTAAAGAAATTATCATGATCCACTGATCCGGATGGCTTTAAAACTTTCTAAAAAGTGGCAAGCAAGTTAAACATGATATTTTGCCTGCATACTTACTAGTTAGGAAAGAATATATTCTACAAATAAAATACTTGGAAGCTGAGATTTTTTTTTTTTACTCACTTTCTATTTAATGAAATTTTCAATCTATGAAAGGAAAAAATAAAGACTTGTGAAAGTTAAATGCTAGATGACTTACAATAAATACTTTTACTGATAAAAAAATTCTACATTTTTTAAAACTCAGATAACACAATGGTAGGTCTAACTTTTTTCCTTATCCAGATACTAGGAAAAAATTTTCAATCTATGAAAGGAAAAAATAAAGACTTGTGAAAGTTAAATGCTAGATGACTTACAATAAATACTTTTACTGATAAAACAATTCTACATTTTTTAAAACTCAGATAACACAATGGTAGGTCTAACTTTTTTCCTTACCCAGATACTAGGAAATGTGCCATATGTTCAGTTGGGAAATCCTACTGTTAGGCCTGGTATGGACACATACGAAAACTGGCACTGACCACACACAAATTGCGCATTTGAGGATGAGTAAGACAGAGGAAAAAACCAAACAAATTAGACAAGGGAAATAGGAAAACTATAATTTGAAAACCTTCTGCTATTTATCACGATATACCATAGCACAACAGTACTAATTCTTGAAATGAATCAGTAAGTATGCCTCACAACTGGGTGTATCTCCCAGTATAATTATTTTTAAGATATCTTTAAGATTAATAACTTTGACTTATTGGTTAATTTCCTTAGCTCAATATAGATTATGGCTTCTCAAACCTCTCTGTGGAATTCTCTTTAATACGTTAGCTGAAAGGCAATATGGGAAATTTTATTTAAATATGACAAGGCATAGAATAGTTGAAAATAATTACATAAAATGTATAATTTTAATTTCCCTCATCTTTTTCCTTCTGAATATTACACAACATATACAGCTTGCCTGATCTGCAATAAAACTCCAGTGCCTTGTTCTACCTCACTTGTCAGTTCGGGGCATTTCTAAGCATTCCTTGCTTAGGGAAGTCTGTGCTTAAAAATGAAGATGTTATTGATTTTAGGCAGATTCAGAGGTTGAATTTAGATTGTTTGACCTTAATAACAAAGACAATCAGATTCACCCCACCTAAATGTAGATGACTAAGGAGTGCAGTTTAGAAAGCTAGCCATCTTTTTCTTCCTGTATAATTAACAGAAAGAAAGACGAACATGTACGGGGAAAAAATCATGTGACCCAAAATTGTATGAGCACCCAAAATTGCATGAGCACCCAAAAATAGGTTTAATGAAGTGTTCTTGTGCTTGTCTAATTACTTTATTTATGAGGTAGGAATATAAATCTGTGGTTGCATTTCTATTGCTAGATCTGAGAACACTTTCCAGTTCCTACCTTAGCTGTGTTCTGACACCATACCTGAAAAAATCTAGCTGTGTGCATTCTCTCCCTTTTTCCAACTCATGCATTTTCCCCACATATAATACAGGTATTTTAGGGATCTTCATGGTTTCTAGCAAAACTCCTATTAATGACAGATGTCATATATAAAAAAGAAGCCTTCAAATCCAGAGATATGGGGTTTTTAAACCACTATCCTGACCTAAGACAATTTACATAAAGAGCTACTGAGGCAGAAATTGCATTTGGCAAACAAGAGAAACCAACCCATTTGTCTAATAAATGTACAAATCAATTCTTTAACCTGCAAGAGCATGATTCTATTTTGCAGTAAAATAATTCATACATGCTACTAATTTTTTTTTTTTTTTTCATTTCTGCAGGGCTGGTCAGCTTCCTACAGGAGAAATACATCTCCACAAAATAAATTTCTGGAAACTCTGGGTCAAATTATGATCCCATAATCAGTTCTCTGCTTTCCTCAGAGCTCTGATAGTTTACTGAAATGGCTAGGCATCCTAACCTTTTAGTATGAATATATACATTTGTCCATGTCCATACATATACTGTATAATATATAAGTAATATTTCTAAAAGTCTTAAAGGAGTACTACTAAGGTGGAAGAATCAGAGTTAGAAAAGGTCTAAGTGAGACTTCATTCCCCTGCCTAAAGGAATAGCTCCTTTACCCAACAGGAACATCAAGTTTTTTATACACGTGTTGAAGAAGTAGAGAAGTACATGGATACAAAAGGCTCAATATTCAGTAGATGCTGCACCTTATAGAACGTGTGGTTTAGAATAGTATATTTCAACTAATTTTACCTTCAGCTGACTTGAAATTAATTGATATTTCCTTGCACCTCATTATAGTACATGAATCCTGCTTTATGCCTCATTTGCAGCTCTGGATGGTTCACCAATGAGATGTGTCTCACTAGACAAGAACTGCTGGCCTAGAACAGAGATTTGATTGATTTTTGAAACAGTGCACTGAAAACTTCATCTGCTACAAAAGAGATTTCTGTTTTTCACTTTCATAAAAGGGGATCATTTTTCACCTTTCAAAACACAAAAGGTGATTTAAAATACTACTAACAAAGTACTATGCATGATTAATAATGTAAAATACTAATAACAGAACCTGAAGATAGACTCACTAACAGTATCCAGATACCTGTCTTTCCTCTCCATTTCAGGATGAGGTATTCAAGGTGCAAGTTGATTTCTTCAGTGCTCACAGGCAGTTTGTACTTATATCCCTTATTCTCCAAGTTATAGAAATTTAAGCAGTCAGCAAAAAATAAATCCTACAACAGTCCAACGATGATTACCAACTACGTAAATGCTCCCAGCACAGAAATTATTCCAATATACACACTCAGATAAAGAGACAATGTTTTCTTCATGAAAGACACAGTTACTACAGTTATGACATCCTTTGCACAAGCTCTTTTTTGGCGAGCAGGCTGATCATAAAGTTCCTTGTTATGTAAAGAAAGTAACAATTACATTGATCTTGAAATCCATGGTGGTTATACATTGCAGAAATTGGTTCTCATTCACAATGAATTTGGGAGTTTAATTAATTTTAGAAATTACTTTTATTCACTTGGAAAATATCTTGAGATTTGCTGTATCTCTACTTTCATATGACTGATTTGGTTCTTAAAGGTCCAAACTTGTGTTGGGTGTCAATGTATCCAGGTGATCTGTGACGGAAACAAAGACTAATACATGTGCAAACTAAAAGATAGATCATTGTCCAAATTACAGTAAGATTAAGATCAGTCTTTTCATTTAGTTTAACAGAAGCTATGACAACACATCTATGCACTAGATTGTTTATTAATTTTTGCTGTTCAGTACCCTGATAAAAAATTTGAGCCTTCCATTTCTTGGGGATGAGTTCAAAGAGACTAATCTATCTTCCTTTCCTGTCATTATGAGATTTATGGTCTCCTGAGTTGCTCCTATATTCAGCTTATTGGAATACCAGAAAAATATTTTCCTGATGATCACACACTTCTGGAATTTATTTTCTTTGACAGCGTCATGGAGCCTGGGTTTTATAAGCATTAAGGCTGTGTAAATATTTTACTTTGGAAAGATTTCCATTTAATACAGGAGTTCTCTTTTAGTGGAACAAAGGCAGAATTGGCCACTTGGGAAGGGAGTTAGGGTTAATTTCATAATTGATTGTTGTAACTGTAAGGCTTCATGATACTTGGTGACATACCACAGAATAAATTTCTAAATTAATCTCATTTTCAGAGGAAAAAAGTGCTTCTGAAAGAAAAATCTGTATGCCACATAGCAAGTGAAATTTAAAATCCCTGTCTTGAGTGAAATCTCCTGGTTTGGTTAGCTTCACCAGGATTAATGCCGAAAACAACTGAAAGCTTTTGAGATTATCCACCAAAAGGACACAAACATTCTTATAAATGCTCTTAGTTACTTGAAGGAGGAGCAAAGAAGTAAAGTAGGTAAAAATGATCCAGATCTGTGTTAGTGCATCAGTCATTACTGCAATGTAGTTTATCACTATCCAAAACAATTCTTCTGAGAAGTTGAGACACTACTAATACTGCACTTAATATCCAAAGCTCCAGAGTTTGAGTCCCATCTACAAAAAATTCCTATCTTTTCCATTATTTAAGTGATGTATCTTCCTCTTTTCCTTCTTATTCTGGTTCTCAGGGTCTTTATAATTGATATTCTAATTTTGGTAAGAATGTCTGCATTTAAAAAATCTGCTGAGTAGAAATTAAATTATTCTTTACTTCAATTTTACTTTATTCAGAAGATCAAATATCTTGCTTCAAATATTGATATAAATTTTGTAAAAGAAAGTCAATTCTTCAGTCTTCATTGTATGTACTTGAGAACGAGAAGCACCCAAAATATACATTGTTTTATAAGAAACGCATATCCAAGTTAAATTTGGTTTCTTTCAAGAATAACTTTTTGCTCTAGGTCCTGTTAATAAATAGTACAGGAAGATTAATCACTACATGTCCATTTTAGGAGTAAAATGCAATTATTTCATCCTAGTGAGGAGGTGGAATTACTGAACTAACCTTTGAGTTGTCAAATTTCTTATATTCAAGGGTTGAGATTGTTGAACTAATTGTGATTCCTCTTCTCACTTAAATATTTTACACAGTTCTAACTGCAGCATAAAGAAACAACTGAAGCAGGTCATTTTTTGTCAGCCCAGCACCTCATGCCAGAGTCAAAAAGATTCAATTAAAATTAATCTACCTCTTGGAAAAAAAATCAGGTTTGTGCACTGATTTGGAACCTTAGAATAAAATGTCTTTTTGAAACTTCCCAATTTATTTGGCATTATAAATCGAATCAGATGTTTTTTGCTTTAACCTCCTCTGCCTTGCTAGGTATTTTTAAAATTTTTTAAGTGATCATCAAGAACTCATTTAAAGTCCAGCATTTTCACAAAGTCATTACAAAAGTAACCTCCTGCAGCTAAAATGCATTTCTTTCTATCCCAACATTACCAGAAAAACTCTTGTCCTTGCCATTTTCTTTTTACAAAGAGAAGGGGGTTTCGGCAGCAAAGTTCATGGTTCATCCTATTACAAGCTGCATAAAGAAACTTGCTTGGCTTCTATTATAAATTACATCAAGGGACCAATTCAAGCATATAATACCAGCTGACAAAACACTGGACCAGAAATTTGGAAAACTGTGTTTGGAGCAACTTAACCTCTTGATATTCTATGAAGATGATACAATGACTGAGGTCCCTAATAGCATTTTCAGAAAGCTCAGTGCTGCAGAACCGGGCACTTGCTGATGTCATTTTTTAAAAACTCCAGGGCATGACTACAAGGCACAGTGTTGCATAGTTCCAGAACTCAGAACAAGTTCCATGTATACACAACCCACAGCATATCATATACAGATATTACCTTGGATTTTAAAACTTCACTTTAAGAGTCACTGACTTCAGGTCACCTACATTTTCTGCTTAACTTGAAACGACACTGTACTGCACTAATTTGCTGAAACTATTCCCTTAAAATGTCTGTGGCTGTCTTCATTCTGGTTCATAAAGAATGTAGAGAGCTCTGTTTTTTTCTGAAAGGCACAAATTAAGATTTCTCAAAGCTTGGGAGAGAAGTGTCCAATTAGTTCACCACAAAACTGAAAGGACACTTAGGAATGGTTGCAAAATTGTTGGTTGTAAAATGAGGAAAAGAAGAGAACTACATCAAGGGGAAAGTAAAAGAAGTGGCTTAGAGAAGAAAAGAATGTCTGTCTTTAGGTGAAAAAAGATCATGGGTATATCTTTGAAAGCACTTTCAATGTCTAGCCAGCATTTGGTTTTGTTTCTCACACCAGTGAGAAAAAGATAGAGATACACAAAAGAAATGAGGCAATAAAACAACTAACTAAATAATTCTATAAGGACATTCCAGAGTAGGCAAAGGGATGAAAGGATTTGTCTTGAAGAAGGGGCAGAAAAAGAAACAGAATAATCATGCTAAAGACAAGGTAGAAAAGAAAATAGTATTGCTTAATAAGGTAACTTCGAATTACAAAAGTATGGTCACCTTGGTGATTCATTTTTGTTACATTTTTGTTACATATTTTTCTCTGACTTAATAAAATAGATTGATAGTTACTAAAATTTTTAATCTTACCATGTAAAAGATAAGTGACAAATCATTGCATTACAGAAGTGATTTCTTTATCATTTGTGACTTCTAGAGATACAAAGGAAAAGCCAAAGAATTTGCACCAGTAGCAACTATGCAGACTCATTTTTTTATTTCAGTCTATATAGCTATGGTAAAAAGTATGAAAACATAAAGCCGTTCATTGAATTGCTTACTGTAGATCCCAGAATCACTTGGCTGCTAGAAACAATAAACTTGTCTTAGCAGAGTTCTTTTCCAAATGTTAGAAATTTCCCTCCGCTGCACTCCACAGATGTATCTTAATCACCTTTACACACCATATTTTTAAAAAAATCAAATTTTAAAACATCTGTTATTTATACTTCTTAAGGGAACTTAGCCTCCAAAGAACAGAGGACAGTACAGCTAAGGATTATGAGCACACAGTGAGCTCTAACATTCAAGATTATGCAAGGTCAACAAAACTGTACTTCAAGAAGACATGCTCAACCCAGAAAGGTATTGGCCTCATTAATTTTAAAAAATAATTTATAAATGCTGCTACGCTCAACTTTTTCTGATATTGCTTTTTTACAGGATCGGTTTAGTTAAAAGCAAAACTACATTTAGTGTCATAAATGTTAGCTGCAGTCAGTACTTAATAAAAATGTAAAATATTCTGATACAGATGGTATCTGTGCTTATAGATTTAGGTTATTAACAGTCTTTTAGCACAGGTAAAGGCATAGCTGTGCTATACAGAAATGTAACACTGCAATGGAAGGTCAAACTCCCCTTCAAATATACCAAATATCAGCACTGAATATCCAGACTTCCTTGAGCTCAAGATTGAGAAAAGTCAAGTAATGAATGATAGCTTTCAATAAGAAGCATGCAACAAATGTCAATTGAGAAAAAAAATAATCAGTAACAGTAAGCAAAATAAAAACATCATGTTGTAATGGAATTATTTTTGAAAAGGCTCTCTACTGCAAACTGTGAAAATGAAATTCCCTAAAATCAACATGAGATTAGCTCACAGCAGAGAATGATTGCAGTTGAGTTAACATTGTCACTTAAAGCTGGAATTAAACATTTTTGTTATGTTCTTAATTAAAACACTCTAGTGTTTGAAGAGGAACATGGCAGTTTTAGACAGTTTATTAAGGTAGGTTACTTCTGCTACAGTTACAGAATTTTTCTCTTCTCTCTCTCTTTTCCAACCAGATTATCTTTCTCAAAAAAAAAGGATCCAAAATTGGAGCTAACATTGGTCAGAGGCCCAATGCTACTCAATACAGGTTCTACAGCTAGATAAAGACTCACCTTAAAATAATAATACAAGGTATTTTTTAATAAAAAATAATCAGTTAGAGAAAATAAAAGGGGAGGAAGGGAAGCAATGCACAGCTCAGAAAAACCACACTGAAGTCACAGTGTGGCTGCACATCCTGAACATTGTGTCAGAGTTGACACTGTTCATGTGAGCAGGAGATCCACAAAACCAGTATTAGGAGACAAAGAACTGTACAAGGAGTTTCATTTCTCAGAAAACAGACAGTTCTGCAAAGGTAATGGAGAGAAAAAGCTCCACCTCTTTTCCAGAAATTAGGACAGAATGGGTATGCTACAACCCATTGCAACCTAATAATGACAGGTAGAAAAATGTGTACCTACTATAGGTAGTCTGGACTGTTAATAGACAATGTAAATATCATTCAGGAACTCCTTAAAGAGACCTTGCATTACAAATTATATCAAAATCCTTACTCATCTTCATAAGTAGGTGTAGCTTAATCCTTGTCATAACTGTCTAATTATTTCATTAAAATTTCTGCCTTAAAGGATTTCTGACTTTCTTGGACCCAAGGTACTTATTCTCAATAATTAAATACTGCACTTTCTCTGGCTCTCTTCCCATAAATTTCTATTGCTTCCTCTGGCCATAGTTATTATTATTAAATTATTTTTTAATGTAATTTGAGATTGAGACAGCAGATAAACTTAACTCCAGTTTCTACGTGAAAACTGGAACAGCCATGAAATGCTGATCCACACCCTTAATCCTATGTGTAGATGAATTAAATAATTAAAAGAGCAGTTCTGTGAAGAAAAAGCTAATTTATTTGTTCTAAACTGTTATCTAAAGAATCATAGAAAACATACAATGAAATGAAAGCACAAGAAACAAAAGCAAAACCACTGAGACTAGTTTTAAGAATGACATTGGTTTTACTTTAAAGATCTAAGGACTATTAAAGTGGGAAAAAATGCTGGAATGGGAGTAGGAAGATTAATATAAAACCTTATTCAGATGCAGTTCCAATCCTGTAAAACTTAAATCTTTAGCTAATATGTTAAAAATACTGTAGGGTACATCTAAAGCCCTTTGCATCCTGTTCTAGCGCAAGAGAAAGTCACTGAGAGGTCTTTGCAGTCATGCATGGAAATGAATACTGATTCAATTTTAAGCTCAACCTGCAAAATTCTTGCATGGAGTATTAGATTTATTCATTAAATGAAAGAATATAATTATGCTTTTCAACAATTTTGGTGGTTTTGCTAGTGTGGTGGTCAACAATCTTTAAAGAAATCATACAATTTTTTATATCTTACATAAAGAATTCCAAAAGGTTTAGAGACCCTGTTGTCTGAGCATGAACAAATCTGCACATAGCTTTATCAGTCTGACTCTTGAATACCAACACACTTATTTTAAATACTGTCTCTACACAATTATTTTAATATTTCTTACTGTCTATAAATATGTCAGCAGGTAAAAAAATAGGTAAAAGAGTTAAAATACCTCTGCTTTACTTGAAAATCAGGTAAAATACTTTGCTTTCAAATATGTTTAGTCTCCACAGGTCCAAGTAAAGAGGTTTTAACATATCTGGCCTAGAAATCTATCAACTCGGGTACTCAGAAATAGAAAAAATCAAAATCAGAAGTTGCACTACAGTGATGTGTCATAAGTGTTGCAGCAGAAAAATAGTGATCATCTCGAGAAATGGGCAGTTTTCAGCCTTTTCAAAAGAAGTATAATTTACTGATTTTAATGTTACACTGTCATATTTTAAATTGCAATAAACCACCATCAGTGCTGTTCTCAGTGTCAGTTGCTCATAATCCAGCAATTAAAGAAGAATCGTTTTAAAAAGATATAAACATGAAACAGATGGACACACATTTTCATTTTTTAATTCATGCTGCTCTTTCACGTTTCTCATCTCACTTATGCCTGCTTTTTCCTTTCTACTCCTTTTCTCTCTTGTTCTGGTCTCTTTTTTCCTCTCTTTTCACACCCTAACATCCCCAACTGCAGTCCCAAAAGACAGATCCTACGCTGCCAACTCACACCAGCATTCCTCCCAAGAATGGAAGGAAAGGAACACAGGAAACCACTTTCATGCTACTGCCATTGGTAACACAATAGAATAAAGCCTTTATACGTGGGAAGCACATGTATACATTTCGTAAAGAATACATGCACAAATCCTGCATCTTCAGACCCAAGTATCCTCAACACTCTTGTTTGCTTTTCTCACTGAGAATAAAATGCGTTCTCCAAGCCCACTATATAGTGTGTAGAAACCATCCTAAAAATCCTCCTTTTTTTCTGAGGTAAGAGGGTTGATATAAAATAAACCCCCAAATACACATGTATCTCTGAAAGAAGACAAGGAAGAGGGAAGTAGGATATATCTTTACTGTGTCTGCTGGCCTGGAAAATAAATACCGCTGTTGTGCAACTCTGCAGCTGCTCACTCTCTCAATTTGTTGTTTTCATTCTGGTTTTTATGATTTAATCTCATATCCTTACAGTTAATCTGAAAAGGGTTCAGGCAGCTTTATTTATTAGTCTTGCTTCAGATCATGAGCTTACAGATCATGATCTTTTCCTGTACCAAGAACCAATTCTCTTTTTGTGACAAGGCTCACCCTCTGATAGATGTAGCAGGAATAAATTGACTCAGGACACATTAAAATGAACTTTCTCACAATATTTTCACTTTCTGTTTTTTCATTGAATCTCATGAAAAATATCCTTGAGGAAGTTTTTCTTCCACTAATAAAATGCATGACAAATATATATTGTAAAATTAAAGTTATCACTTTCAATTTTGAAGACTATTTTGGATTCATAAAATACAGATTAGGGAAAATAATAATAATTTTTTTAAACCCTGAAAAATTCACATCTACCTGAACTATATAACACTATTTCAGATATATATTAATAGCTGTGTCATTGTAACCTTGCTTTGGGAAGATGCATGAGTCGTTTACTACTTTTAGAGAGCTATGTATATGTACAGAATAAAGGTTTGTGAAGCAACACCTCCGGAATGTCACAAAATATTTACAGTTTAAAATGATGAGTTCATATGTGTAAAATTACTGAATTGGCTTTACAATGGATCCTACTAAGAGTAAGAAAAATAATTATTTTACAAGCCAAGTATGGCAACACCGCATAAAGATCTAAAAATTCAGGCAAAGAGCATGACAAATAAAAAAGCTTCATATCAGCATTAAGGTTCCCTGTTTCCCAAATTTTCATATTAGGATGTTGTACACATGTTAATGTTCTATTATACATTATAATATAATATTATACTATATTATATATAATAATATTATAGAATATAAACATGGGCCTTGGAATGAAGAAATCAACCGTTTCAGAAGCTGATTGCCTGCTGCAAAATGACTGAAAAAAAAGATTATGTCTGTTCAAATGATTTTCCTGCTAGAAAGAAAACACATATTGTATGATGAGAAGTGTAGGTCTTGGGAACAACAGACTATTTGAAAGATCTTGATGAAAATAAAATCAGACCCCTTTGCCTAATCCAGAATTAACGTGAATCTGTAGATCAAAGAACTGCAGCCATAAATCTACCATCTGTGCTCAGCAGACCTCAGAACAGACCTTCCGAGTCTATGGATTACTTAAAATAATATTTCGCATTTCTTTGATTCACATCACTTTGCAGTTTTCAGGGAGTGTCGTGTTACACTGTATCAGCATTCATACAACCCGCACACAAGCTTAAGTCTACATATGATCACAGTTCAACTGTGCTTAGCACGAAACCTCCATGTGGTACAAATTACATTAGTCTCAAATCAAACAATGTCAAATACACCATGGTCATTTACTGAATCATACACGTGTGCCTGCTGACCCTGCCTTACCCACAGGTCTACTACATAAAGAGCAGTAAAAGCACCACAGGCCGGATTGTAAATACTGTGGTAAAGAATTTACACTGAAAGAGGGTATATTTAGGCTACATATAAGGAAGAAAATCTTTACTGTTGAGGGTGGTGAGGCACTGGAACATGTTGTCCAGAAAAGCTGTGGATGCTCCATCTCTGGAAATGCTCAAGGCCAGGCTGGGTGGAGTTTTGAGCAACCTAGTCTAGCGGAAGGTGTCCTTGCCCATGGCAGGAGGGGTGGATCTAGATGATTTTAAGGTTTCAGTCTAAGTCATGCTATGAATCTATTATATGAACTAGAAAAAAATGTAATGAAAAACTGTTCTGTTCTTGGTAAGTACAACTTGCTTCTGAACTTTTTTTTTCATTTTACTGTTTTTTCTGTACTGGATCCAATATAAGAAAAATGTCCTTGGAGAATGTGCAATCCAAAATCATTCCAGGATTTTTCAGGCAACAAATTACAGATCAGTCAGAGAAGATCTATAATTAGGTACCTATCTATCTGTCTAAACAGGCTGGGATCTATCAATTGCAAATGGGACTGTTGTTTACATCAAGGAAACAGAATACTAGTCTAATGGTTGAAACAATAAAATTTTAATGAAGAATAATACACGTAAAGGAAATACGAAGAAAATACGGTGAGTACTACTCAAGAATGGAAAAACAAAAAGGCACATCCAGAAACAACATAGTAAGTAATGAGACAGAAAGGACATTGATGATCCTGAGATTAAAGGAGTGAAAGTTGCCCTTTACTCTGTGACCAACTTGTCTCCAGATGACCAAGATAAGGCATATGATACTTGATTCAAAGAACTACTAAGCAACGATTGCTGCAACACCCATGGAAGCAGCAAAGGTTAAAAAAACTTTGACAAAAAGAATATATTTTACCTTTCTATTCAAATCATAACCCAAGTGTATAAAGTCTTAGCAATACCTTTTTTTTTTCCCCAAGTAGTTATTGTTTTTAACATTTCAAATTATTTTTTGTGTCAAAACTAATGTCCTTGGGATAAAAAATAAGACAGAAAACATAGTTCTCATTTTCTACTTACTTCCATTATCATGATTGTGCAAGGCAAGCAACAACCACTTCTAAATACTTGAGACTTTTTTGTCTATTTCCTTATTATTTTGGACATTTTGAATGGCCATGTTTTTCTCAAAGAATTCCTTCATGTAGACAAATGGTCTAGCATACTAGTTAGTTGCTCAATTTCTGCATATACCTAGTTTAAGAATAGAAAAAAAATTTGTCATGATGATCTCCCATACAACATTTTTCTCTATTGGTTGGCTCTTTCAGTTAATGTTAAAAAAAAACCAAAACCCCGTAACGGGAAACATTCAAAAAGAAGACAGAAGCCCTTAGAAAAAGTTGTATAGAATTGCTTGACCACAACAGCAAGTTTCAAAGAGATAAAATTATCTTACTTAATTTGATCAATAACAATAAGCATAGCATACATAGATTTATAAATTTTAATATTAAAATTATATCAAATTAGGATATATATATTCTATGCATGACTTCAGTATAAAGAGAATATATTTTCTTCTGCTCTTAAAAGTAGTTGAATGTAATAAAATTGTGCTGGATTTAAAGCCCAGCTGGCAAACAAGTACCACACAGCTGCTTGTTTACTCCCTTCCAGTGAGATGGGAGAATCAGAAGGGTAAAAGATAGAAAACACAAGAGTTGACACAAAGACAGTTTAAGAGGTCAAGTAAAAGCCACTCACACAAGCAAAGCAAAACAAGGAATTAATTCACTGCTTCCATGGGCAGGGAGGTGCTCAGCCATCTCCAGGAGAGCAGGGCCCCATCAGGTATAACAGTTACTTGGGAAGACAAACTCCATCGCTCCAAATATCCCCCCCTTCCTCCTTCACCCCACTTTATTTACTGAGCATGACATCATATGGTCTGGAATACCCCAAAGGGATATTCCCAGCTTGGGTCACCCGTCCCAGCTCAGGACAAGTGTTGTGTCTCCTCCCAACCTCCCATGCTGTGGGAAATACAAAAAAAAGGTAGAAAGGCTCTTAAGTGTGAGAAATAAAAGCAAGTTTCAGAAATAAAGTAGAAGAGTTTAGGGACTAGCTTTGGCTGCAAAAACTTGTAGAAGATACAATTATACAACAAGCAAGGACATTAAAATAATGGTTAGAGTTTCTAGGTTTGGCTGAGATAGCTTTTAGAGTTGAAAAAAAATATGCTTAGCAAGATAGATAAGGTTAAGCTTAATAATGGAATACTGTGCATTGTTATATAAGGTATAAACAAGCAAGTACTGTGTATAACAGATGTACGTGCACTACTGGAGATTGGTTAAGACAGTTGTCTGTAACTTTTAAGAAGTACGCTATTGGCTAAAAAGCTTTTAAGAATGCTCTGTAACCAGGAAGTCTCTAGATGCCTGCGACAGCGCGAGCCTGTATCATCTCACGTGCCTCAACTCTGTATGTGAGACTGATAAAATAATAAAAAGGCTCATGGAGCGTCTGTCCTGGCTCCCCGTCCCGTTTGGATTCGCCGACACCATGCACCCTCAACTTCCTCACCAGTGTGGCAGTACGAGAAGCAGAAATGCCTTGCCTTTGTGTAAGCCCGGCTCAGCAATAGCACAAACATCCCTATATTATCAACCCTGCGTTCAGCCCAAATCCAAATCATAGCTCCATACCAGCCACTGTGAAGAAAATCAACTCTACTCCAATCAAAAACAACACAAATTGTAAGCTCTCCTGGTATTATTGATGAGAATAGCAATGGCACACAGCACATACAGATCCAAACTTAAAGTCTCTTCCCACCACTGAATTCTGGGGCAGTCTTTCGCAGAGCTGTCAATATTCTCCTCTAAAAGCCCATTTTACCAGTAAGACTTTGGTTGGGCATCACGGAGGAATCTTTTTTATTAGGTCCAGAAAAAAAGTTTATGTGAGGAACATTAGGGAATATAATTATTCAGAAGACCCTCTATCCTTCAGTAGCACATAATATATATCATATTCTAAGCATACTTGTACATGTTAATTAGGGAACATCAGTACTATTATCCAAATAAAACATGAAGAGGCCAATGACTGAAAAAACTATCTGAACTTAAATAATATATTGAGTAGAAGTGGTCACAATCAGCAAAATAGTTCTGATTTCAGGCACAAAGCTTACATTCTTCCCACTGGAAAATATTACTTTATACTGTCCACGTTTATCTAACTCCACTTAGGGTAAATGCATATTGTGTATCTTAATTATATATTTATTTATATATCACTCTATCCCTCCATATTTCTGCATGCATATAATGTAAAAACACTTTCAGAGTTAAATGCTGCTGCTAACAAGGGTTTGGGATTTTTTGTTATCACAGGATCTATTATATTAATTTCCTGGCAAAATTAAGGGGCAAAAATGAACCACAAGAGAATCAGTCTGTGTCTCCTGCTCCCTAGTGTCAAGTTAGGGTGCCAACTGCCTTTTTCAGAGACTACACATATAACTGAGGAGCACTCAGGACAACTAAGTACTGAACCCAACAGTCAAAATCAGAGCAAAAAGCAATATGCAGAATAAGTTAAAAAAAAAAAAAAAAAGGTTAGATTAATTACGTTCAATCTGTTCTCATGTAAGACCAAAAATAGGAAATAAAATATGGTGGAAGTGAAGAGGTGAGGAAAAAGGAAAACTCTTTTAGTTATACTAAATGTTAAAGATACTATATATGTCGAACTTGTTTCAAGCTCGCAGAATAAATGCTGTAATGAGGTCATCATATCTGGGCAGCAGAGAAAAGCTGCCAGCTTATACTGCTCTGGCTGCCAAATTCCAAGGCAGTTGGAGGTCTCTCGCACGCGCGTGAGGATATCATTTCCATGGAAACACCTGAGCAACCTCACTCTCATCTTTCCCTTCCCACCATATTTAACGTTCTATGCCGCTGTTGCTTAAGGAAAAAATTTAATTCATTCAATGAAACCATTTTTACTTTTGTGTTCCAGTAAAACCTAGCCACAGAGGTTGAGAGTTTTCTAGTGCCTTTTGGTATAATCACATCAAGAAAAAGGGAGGGAAGTTCCTGCTCCAGTCTCTGGCTAAACTGGCTCTTACTACATTAGCACTGATAGAGTTACAGTTTCAAACAACACAAGTAACATCAATATAAACCAGTGAAGGAAGAAATATTTATACTAATTGTGGACAGCTGTGAGCCCTGGGCACTCTCTTGGAGGACAGAAGCCTGAGCCCAAAAGGAGTCACACCAGAGATAAGCAACCTGCCTCTAGGTTATGGTGACCAAGTGAACCACCCCCAGCATGCCTTGCTTCCTTACGGTAATACCTTGTACCCAGCTGGCTCACTGGTTTCTACCCCACCCCCTGCCTTTCCCATGAAAAGACCCCTGTTTCTGCCCCCAGGCAGGGAGTTTTTGCTCCTGGCCTCCCCTTCACAGAGGCTGCTGGACAATGAAGATACCTCTGTGGAACTGCCATACGAGGCTCCCAGAGGCTCCTGTCTCTCTATCCCCGAGTTCTGCCGGGGTGCTTTCACAAAGAGCTGACTCACAAGAGCTGGAATCACTTGTAGCTGAGAAATTGCTACACTTGCTGAAATCACCTGTTGCTCAGGGAAGTTGCTAAAGCCCCTAGAAAAGCCTTTCCCTGGCGGGAGGCTTTCTCTAGGAAGGCCGCAGCACACTGGGTTGCTCACCCCCGGCACTCTGAAAGCGACAACTAATGACAGTAACTAACAGCAAGAAACTGAGAAACCACGAAAAGGCTCAGGTCATTACACAAAAATTTCACTGTCCTCAATACTATATACTGCAAATACAACCAGATGTTTTAATTCAGCAGTCTGAACAGACACTGTCTTCCATTAATCTCCCTTTTTGAGTCCTATTTTGGATTACTAAAACTTTGCTATAAAGTTAGTGACCACAAAAGAAATAAGGTAACATTCTGCACAGCACAATGACTGTGATTTGACAAAGTTGCGAGCATATGGACAAATTCTGTCACACTGCAACTGTCCTGTCCCACATTTTTTCAGTGAGAAGGAATGAAGAGCACACACCAGCTATGACCATCTGAAACCAACAAAAGACTTCTCAGTGCTGCTTCAAAATCCCCAGTATGTATTTTATAGGCTACAGAATAAAAATAAGGCAAAATTTTAAAAGATAAAATCAAATTTGTAGCATAAATTCATCAGATCTTATCAGGATAAACATTAAATACCTTCTTACCTGTCTGATGTGTCACTTGTTACTTGATGCTTTACTGCTGAACCATTCTTAATTGAGTCTTGTCTTGTGAGCCCTTGAGATCTGTTTTTGTCCAAAGCTTGTGTGGATATGTCACCTGGTGGTCCTTGGTACTGCGGATGCTCCTGCAGTTTTGCTTTTTTCTCCTGAGGTGCTTCCTCGTTCCGCAGAGCTCTAACACCTTCTTGGTCCGGCTGCTGTGGTGCATGTGATCCGCTGTTATAGAACCAGGCTCCTGATTTTGTGAGGATTTCTTGTTGTTTTCGGCACAAGTTACATACCCACATTACCTGTTCAGACATATTTAAATGCAAAATCCATTAGCTTGTAAACACTGCATACAAAGTTTTCAGCAAGCACACATCAACTGACTGTTACCATTTCCAAAGGCAGAAAGACTACTGTTTTAATTCTATTAAAATTACAATATCTTAGCTACAATACAATAAAATATGTACAACCTTGGAGTAACTAGTTTTGGAAAAAAATACAAACAAAAACACTTTTAGTCTTTTTTTGTTTCATTATTTGCAATACAAGGAAAAACAACAGATAGTAGCAATATAAATGAAAAGGTTCTAATACTGAGGTTCCAATGGTAATAAGCGTAAGCTTTGAAAATTAACACTATAATTTGAGGATGATAGAAAAAATTAATTTAAAAGTCATTAAACTTTTAATCCATTTTAATTCTCTCACTAACAGTAAGGAACTTTAAAAAAGGTCATCTGCTGTTGCAAACAAGTAATATCATAATTCTCCAAAATGCTCTGCTGATCTACTTCCATGGTGGTCTATATCCTGTGCTTACATGAAGATGCTGACTGCAACAAGTGACTTCAATTTCAGAGCAATTTTAAATTAAAGCCATTTTATAACTAAAGTAACACAATGTATAAGGTGGTGTGTCTCTCCACTTCATAGCCACAAATTTGCTTTCACTATATGTTTACTAAACTATTAAAATTATTACAGCTTCCCAGTTGTGTGATCCTGCATATAGTAATGAGATTTTTTAAACATTCTAAAATGTACTTGTTTGCAAAGCTTTTGTATCTGATCACCTTAGTCACAAGGCAGTTCAGGAAATCAACAACACCAATTATCTGTAAGTTAATTTCACAGTTTTTATGTTATATGAGAATAAGTCAGAATGCAGTGAATCAAATACAACACACCAGTCATGAACACACTGGACCATTCAAACTGATTATCATGTTACCCTAAAATTTGGATTGTAGATAGTATTAATTCACTGCAAGTTTCATCCTTCACTCCTTAATCTTCATTTTTCTTAAGCCTTAGCTCAGCTTTCCTTTTCTTTTTCTTTTTCTTCTCTTTATATATTTTTGTCTAAGTTCACAGACAAAATTGCACCAGTTTTGCTATATAGTCCTTGAACATCTACAGTCAGCCTTCAATCTAATTATCATGTCTCCAGTTCTAATCCTACAGCAAGCTGCCTTTTCTCCAATGGTTTACAGTATAGGACATTCAAAGGCTTACATCAATGCTCATCACTCTTTTAAATGCAGCCAGCTCCATGGAATCACACTGAAGATGTAGTTCCTACCTCCACAATACATCTAGCTCAGTCCACTAGAAAAGGTTTCAGAAGCTGCAATCTGTATCTTGCTTTCATTCTCCAGGCTGTTATCTAAAAGATAACTTGGGCCATGCTCTCTAGTCAAGTCTCACAATAAATCTTTCAATGAGAGCTTCATATAGAAGGTTACTTGGATGCAAGGTTCATACTCAAATTAAAGTCACCAACTGCCTCATTCACAAACGGTCGGGCTGGGGCAGGAAAAGGAGGCATCACTTGCCCATTTAATGGTGGTGGTATGCCCCATTCTGATGAACTTCCTTCTTATCTTTTTATAGGGCTGATGTCATTTATGAGAACTCATGTCTGCTTACATCAAAAAGACAGAACAAACCATCAAAGCACTGAGGACAAAAAAGAGAGACACCCACCACCCCCTCCCCCCCACCAAGTAGAAGCTTGCTCTCTGAGGTACATTAGATGTCCTTAGAGGACATTCAAAGGCCAAAACTGTGTATGCTTCAGGCCTGGACATCATTCAAATACAAATTTAAGAACAGGCCTGTTTTACCTTTGCTAATTAAGTTAGAAAGTACATGAGAAAGCACCAAAGTGAAATTTCAGAACCCAAGACAGAAGTATTTTTGCCCTCTTTAATCAACAGCAGTTAAAAGGCTTTAATATTTCTGCTAGGTCTGTACACAGCTGAAAGTAGTTCTAAACTTTCCATGCATGTGACAGAGCAATGAAAGGAACAGATCCTAAACAATTATATGAGAATACAAATATATAACAACTTGAATGACAATGAGATAAAATCCACTGAAGTTCTCATTTGCTATTTTCATTTCTATTAGTAGATGTTAAATATCACAAAAACTAGATACTACAGTCAAAACATTTGGGCAACTTTGTCCTTGGCTGACAGTCATATTTTGTCCCCAGACAATGGACTCCAGGATGGCCAGTATTATTCTCGTGTACCCAACAGAATAAGAGTTCCCTCTGAATGAATATGATTTCCTATCACCCCTTCTAAAAGTAGAATCAGGAAGAGTACTCCTGACCTAACCTGATTCCTGAAAAGTTTATTTAGGGTATTTCAGATTGAAAAAAAAATGAAACATATGTCATTAAAAATGCATAGGTTTATGAATTTTGCTGATTTTTTTCTGCCTTTCTAGGAGCATTTAATAATAATTACAGGTCACATTTCTTATTTCCAACATAATTTCAACATGTGGGATTTCATAGCGTTAACCCTAACAGTCATAATTTTAGCTTCAAATAATCACACCCAGTGAGAAGAATGGGAACTGTCACACAGACAGATGTTTGTGCTTTCAGTCAGCACAAAAATCACAAGCCCTCCAATAGTACTGGGCTAAATTGACTTCCCCATCTTATAAGAACATGTAGAAGCATTCTCGCAATTTAAAAAATACTGGCAATTTATAGTGCAGACCTCTCAATTAGATGACAGACACACTTGTAAGATGGTGTCATAAGAGCACAGACAGGAAGGTGGCATGTTCCTGGGCAGGATTTCTCCTTCTGCCCCCAGGTGCCCAGCACAGAGTGCTCAGCAGTTCACACACATGCAGAGCAGGTCTGTCCCTGCCAAGTCCCTGCCAGGACAGAGCATTTACTGGGACTGTGACAGCAGCACTGCAGAGAAGCAAAGACCACATGAGTGGGCTGCATGCTCAATACATGCATTTTGACAAACCTGTGAGGAGAAAACGTAGAATTTTCACTTCTGAAACAGATATTAAAAAGGACTAATCCCTTAAATCAGAAATCTGCACTCCAGGGTAGGCACACTATCTACTGCACCCATTTGCAACTCTCCTAACCACCATCCTACAAAGTTCAACAGTCACGAGCACATTTTGTACACAAAAATCAGTGTTGAGATTTGTGGGTGTCAGTCCTCCACACCAGAACACTGCCAATTTGAAAAGGAAACTATGGGGAAAAAATCTCCTCTCCAACGTTAAGTACTAGTTCAGAACTAGAATCCCAGGTGCTAGTGGCACTGGATCGGGATGTGTGTTTCCATGGGAAAGGCTGAAACACCACCTAGTGCATACAACAGGCATTGCTGAAGCTCAGTTCCAATCAACTTCTCATTGCTGAAAAAAACGCACTAAATATATCTGACATTTTCACCTTAACCCTCATATCAATTTTTTCAAAGAATAATTTCTTCTTTATATATACAACACTGAAAAGAAGTATTCTAAATTTGGATTAGACAGATATACCTTAAACCTTCCATTTGCTTTCCATTCACAAAGGCTAGTTCTACACACCGAACTAATAAGTTCTAACTCATTTTTGATTTCTTCACTATTTTTGGCAAGATTATTCATAATACGCTCCCACTTCTAACACTGCCCAGCAGCTTTCATCACATATTATTAGCACTTTTTACTACATGGGCCTATAAAACAAATTCTGCAAAACCTACAGTAATCAGCCATTTCATATCTACATATCAGAAATAATGAATGCACCAAAAAATCACTTCTTTGTGTTGTTCTAAAAAAGATATTACAATTTTTTGTTCTTAGATAAAACTCTTCAAAACACATTTGACACACCACTTTAACTTCAATAAATGGGAAATACATTTATCAAGAAATTACATTTGCAGATATTTCAAGTGAAAACAAAATGCTATTTAATAAAAGTGTATAGTATGACATTCATTTTAGTATGTTCAGATAGATCATGTGAAAAGACAGCTACCTTACAAAACACCATCCCCTATTCCCGTAAGTGTAGTTATAGATAGCCTAACACTAAATCCTGAGAACAAAATGGAAACCTTACTTTATTTAAGATTATATTAAAAGGCTCAGTATATTTGATTACACATAAGCTTGAGTTTGATAGCTTTGACACTACAAGCTAAGAAATAATTACACCAAATCCTCATTAGCCTTCAGAACATTACTTCGAGTTAACAGGTGTGCCGAGGTGAAAAATTGTACTGGAAGGCTTCCACAGTATTTCACCAAATCTATTAGAGTTCACCTGCTTGGCACAAGCACCTAATATATATCAGCATTATATTAACTGTTGCACTTGCTGCTCGTAATCTTAAGCAAATTTCATATGTTTTAATAACATATGTATTTGTGTTGGGTTTTGGCTCTCATATTTCATGTAGGATACAATTCCTTAAAAATTATACAAGGTAACAACACTATAGCATTGAAAGAAAGGAGGCAACAAAAGGAAGAGTAGAAAAACTCTTTGCTTGGGTTATCAAGGTAATTAATCATGATTGCTAACACATTACTGCTAGTCCTTCTTTAATTTCCCTAATTTGTCACAGGTGCAAAACTTCATTACATCATGGAGCAGTGCAATGTTTGAAGCCACCCCGTACTAAGGAAGTTTCTTTCAGGACATAGTACATCTCTCCATTGGTCACTATGTTGATGATGGGATCACGGAATCGTTAGGGTTGGAAGGGACCTCTGGAGATCATCCAGCCCAGCCCCTCTGCCAAGGCAGGGTCATCTGGAGCAGGTGGCATAGGAATGTGTCCTGGTGGGTTTGGAATGTCTCCAGAGAGGGAGTGAGATCCTTGGGCAGCCTGTTCCAGTGCTCTGCCACCCTCAATGTTAATAAGTTCTTCCTCATGTTGAGGTGGAACTTCTTGTATTTTAGTTTGTGGCCATTGCTCCTTGACCTGTCACTGGGCACCACCAAAAAGAGTCCACAAGCCGATGTGGAACAGACACCGAAAGCCAGCACTGGCACTACATAACATGAGTCATGTAGTCTCACGTGCAGTCTCAGAAACTAAAACTTACTGTAGCAAATCTGCTTCTTCTACTGCAGGTAATATAGACCCAGTATCTGTAGAGGCCAATGGTATCTTCCTTACCTCTAGTTCCTGTTTCTGCTAATCTTGCCTCATTTCACCTATTTGAAACGTAACAGTGTTTCCAAGGAACTGTAAGTGTCCTGCGTTTGGGACTGTGAGGATCCCTTTCAACATCACCTGCCCAGAAAACGAGATGGAACTGTTTTCCTGGTTATCTTTTTCTTCAGAACACATTAAGATCTCCCAAATTTTCCAGTAAAATAACAAGAACATTATTAGTTGTCCCTGTCAAAAGTAAAACTTTTTAATATTCTACTTATTACTTAGAATTCAATCTTCCTCGAATTGGACTATAAGACTTCTAGAAGTTAGCTAAAACATAAAATCTTATCTATTTGGGTCTATTCACCACCAAAACATGTCTCATGTTTGCACTAAAATAACAGTAATTCCCTTTTGCTCTCCCCATCTGAAGTCTATGTTCTCTCTTACAGCCAAGAGTACTGATTTCCACTACAGGTGAGGGAAAAACTGTGTTGTTTTCTGTGAGGTTCTTCCTTTAAAAATTCTGGGTTGACGTTCCTTTTTAATGAAAGTGTCTATGACTGTGGAAGACTTATATATAGCATGTGCTATCCATAGCAAACATTCATATTTTTGGAAAACACAGAGGCTTTTGCAATTTCTCTAGGATTTCTCTATAGAGACATAATTCTAGAGGTCTGGGTCCAGAATACACATGCATCTTTTGCAGCTGCTAAGATCTATTTTAAAGACACAAAATCATTATTTTGGAGTGAATGGAATAATTCTTTATGCTCATACATTGTAAGCAGCAGAGTCTGGTTATAACTTTAATGAAACAGAAAGTCTTCCATTTCATTTTACTGCTCTGACTGTACAGACAAGTCCCCTTTTCATCTCCTTCTGTTACATTAATGCATTTTGTCAGTGAAATATATTCCAGGAGCAAAATTAATCTCTGAATTTGTGACTTTTATAAAAGTTGATAAAGATTACCTATTTTTTTCAATATTTTCATATGCCACTAGTCTGTGCTATGGTACTGACTTTCACTTTCATGTTACTATCAGTTTCACTGAATGCCAAACTGCTATGATGTTTATTTGCCTTACATCTGTAATGACAAACAGATACCTATACCCCAAAATTGTATTAAATATCAGAAGATAAGTGGGAAAGTTTACAATACTGGTATGAGACAAACACCTTTACATATATTTTAAGGGATATGTGTATGTAAGCTACAAAAGTTCTTTGTAAAAGTCACTGGGGGGTGACTATATTTGCTCTTGACTTTTTAGTGAACGGATGTATCATGTATGAAAAGTTATAATGGCCATAACCAAGTCAGCATGAAATAAGTGTATCACTTCTTGTGCATGCATGTGATCCAGTATATATTTACATGACAGTATCTTCCAAGAAGAAGAGAAAATTATGGGACTACAATTTTTAAAAGGTACACTCTTTTGTACCAATGGTGTCCTTATCCTAATGGACAGTGTATCTCTTTCGCATCACTCTTTTATTATCCTTAAGACATATACTAGTAATTTTGTTCATACATTTTTTTCAACCTAAAGTATAATTTCTAATCCATGAGCAAAATTGCTCATATAATTATCAAGTTAGACATTTGACTAGGAAAACAGATTATTTATGTTCACAAAAATGTGGAAAAAAAACCTCTCCACATGCACAGTAGGATTAGAAACTGTTAGTTAGAACACTAATCTAGCTGGGTTAATACACGACAGAGCACATCCTTCCTAAAGTATATTGCATAAAAAGAAGAAGTTCATGTATAAAATATCTGATATTCTTCAAGATCTGTGAAGGCAATAATTTGGGTTTTTTCATTACAGCACAGGCACAACTCAACACTGCCCAGTCCATGCCAAGGAAGACAGTGCGTAATTCCCACATAGTGCCATATTGACCATACTCAGCTCTTTCATGAGCTTTCACGATTTCATTAAGAAGCAGAATGGTGTACAGACTTCCAGTGAGACAACAGCTATTGTGACATCAGGTGTGATTTGGACATAGTACAAACCGGCCAGTATTATGTCTCAACAAATTCAGCTGCACTGCTTCCAAAACGGAATTCATAAACCTACACAGTACTCCAGAGGGCCATGAGGGTTTATTAAATAAGTGCAGTGGGTTTGGCATGAAATTAACCTGCTCTAAGTGAACAGCGTTTACAACATGGTTCACAAAGGATGTCTTTAACTGTGGAAATTTGAATAATTACTGAATATATTGAGAATGTACAGTTGACCAAGCTACACATTTACTAAATTTTCAGATTTGTAACAGTCTCAGAAAAGCAAGAGAACTGAGCACACATTTCCTGCACTTTTCTTAGGAAACTTAAGCTCCTTAAGAATACTGGATAGGAAGAAACCTCATGGATTGCTTTGCGTTGCCTGCTGTTTCAAAGAAAAAAAAAATTAAACTTCATAATTTAATAAAATTTTATCTTAAAATTAACTATAAATAAAGAGCCCAAAATCTGTCAAAATGTTTTTCCAAGTCCTACAGCTACAATGGCAAGAATGCCTTTCAATTTCCAGTGCTCACGTATTCCAAACTAGTTTATTGCTATTTATTCTTGTACCAGTATTGTCATTAAGTGTAAATAGCTCCTTTCTCTCCTCTGTGTTTGCTGCCTGATGTTTTTATAGTGACCAATCACATACCCTCTCTGCTTTCATTTTTCAAGACCAAATAGGTTTTGCTCTTTAAGACTATGCCTATACTAGCAAGACATAACCCTGTCACAGGGCCAGGTGCTGGCCCAGGACTGCCTGCTAATTCTTATGCTTCCTGGCAGTCAGGCCTTTGCTAACCAGCATCTCCCAGGCAATGCCAGCACACAGTGTAGGAGAACAGCATGGAGCAAAAACTGCTCCTAATAAGCAGCTTGCACTCAGTTACCCTGCTATGGAAAGCAGAATTCAGGATTGTTGATCAAGACTGAGCCACAAACGAGTCCCTGGCCTGTAGTTCAGAGAAGAAAGCCTTATTAGTTCTTAAATTCCTGATTTTACACTTAGTGGTATTTTATCACACTCATTTTCACTACAGGAGTTCACAAGGTCATCTGGTTCTCTATTGTGCAGTATCCCATTGCTCCCCCGTGCTGATAAGCATCCAACTTTGTGTAACTGATGTATTTAATTACAGCATTCTTGTTCTCTATGCCAAGGCCACTAGTGAAAATATTAAAGATCTTCCCCAGTACTAAGGCTTGAGGAACTCAGCTAGGAAGTTGTTTACAGCTTTCCCCTCTATTTCTTTATTCAATTAATCCTCATTGTTTCAGTTTAACCAGTAATTTCTGGTAGTCTAGTATAATTTAAGCTTCTACAAAGAACTTAGTTATTTTTTACGCTAGCCCTTAGCCATCCCTGCACAAAACCAAGTTCCTTGAACTCCTCAGTCCAATTGTTTTTGCCTATTTGTTCCCGTAATTCCTCAAAAAATAATTCTCTCTGTTACAACAGTAAAGACTGTTGTTAGAGCAATTTTGCTCATGGATTAGAAATTTGTGAGGGAGGAAAGACAAATTTTTGGTAAAAAGTACAAGTAGGCAGTTATGGTTGGAATAAGGTAATACAAATAGGCATTAGAATTACTAAATTTCAAAATTTTTCTAGCAAAGTGGTTGACGTTAACAGCTTTTACACAAAATACAATGTCTGAAAATATTAAAGGGTTTTTAAAATAAAATATTATTACAATACTTTACAATGTTATTACAATTTCTTAAATATTTTAATAACAGTTAACTATTATGAGCTATTATTATACTAAATATTTTTTTCCACCAAATTTGGAACATAGTAGAAATAATCCAAATGACACTTCCAAGTTGTTTTATTTTACCAAGACTTTTACTCTCAAAGGCAATGTTAAATAATATTCAAACATCTTAAAGTGATTTCATTTTGAGACTTTTGTTTCCTAAAAGTCTCAATCAGATGTCACTTGTGCCTCTTTGTGTTTGAAAATCTGTACTAATGTCACAGCTTCATTAAGGGACCAGCTAATAAAAGTAACAAATGATCTGCAGCCCAGAGGTGTTGAGCATATTCATTAATTAACACTTGTAAACCGTCTGAAGATGAATGGCACTAAGTGTTCACAAGTTATTTATAAATATAAGACACAGTATCAACATCAACAACGGACCAAAAGGGAGGAAATTTGACAGGACCACAATAAGCCTGGGGTCTGTATGCAGATGGCGCTAAATTGAAATCAACAGAATTACGCCATTTACATCATCTGTGTCATCAATCATTACTCAAATTGTCTGAGAAAAATGAAAGATCCAACTCTAATGAAATGTAACATAATGATAATAGAAAAATTGAGATGCTTATCATGTAGTTACTGCTGTATTGAATCCCACATAAACATTCTTCAACTTTACATGAACTTGCTGCCTGGGCTCTAACAATGTAGTCACAGCAGCACAGCTCTCAGACAAAATATAAAACATATAGAATCATAGAATATGTTGAGTTGGAAGGGATCCATACAGAGCATCAACTCCAACTCCCTGCTCCTCGAAGGACTGCCTAAAACTGAATCATGTCATTATGAGCATTATCTGGATGCTCCTGGAACAAGTTTGGTGCCATGTCCTGTTCTCTGGGGAGACTGTTCCACTGACCAACCACCCTCTGGGTGAAGAACGTTTTCCTAATGTCCAATCTGAAGCTCCCCAGCCCACTTCCCCATCCCTGTGAGGAAGCCATAAACTGCAATGAGGTCACCCCTCCGCCTTCTCTTCTCCAACAGGGACAAGCCAAGTGACCTCAGCCACTACCCATAAGTCTTGCCCTTGAGAACTTTCACCACTTTAATCTCCTTCCTCTGGATTCACTCTAATAGTCTGATATCCTTTGTACGCTGTGGTACCCCAAACTGCACACAGCACTCAGTGAGGCCACACCAGCTCACAGTATGGTGGGACAATCACCTCCCCCCACCAATTCTCGATGCTGTGCTATCCAGCCTGGAAACCTACACCGAGTTGCACACTACAACAGCTACACATCTTATGACTGCAATAGCTGCAGTCATAGTTAACCCTGACAGAATAGTAAGAAAATCTAAGATTAAAAAGAAAATCATATGTATGTTAGTTTCATGAATTTCAAAACAGAATAGGAGACTAAGGGTAAAAAACCAACAGACTTCGTGACACCCTACACAGTCAGGTATATATGCCTATCAATATGCTGAAGAGAACAATTACACTTAACAAAAGGAAAAAAGGAATTTATGAACAATGAAATAAAGCTCTTTTTTCTTTTTTAATCCAATGTCAAATAGTCCCCTTTGTTAGGAAGCAAATAAAGTTAACTGCCTATATTTCTACTTTATATATACTGACATGTTTCTGTACTTCCATAATTATTTCTTACTTTAAAATATCTACACTTTTCACAAATGCAAAATCCTTCTGCTACTTCAGCAGAAGCAACTAGGTGAATGCTTCCCCCTTCTCCGCTAGTATAAATTAGCAGGCTCTGAAAGCATTATTAGTGAGAATTATCACCTTTCCTAAACTTAGTTCTATTTCAAATTCACTCAGATAATTGTATCTACAGTTTTATGACCCCTTCCTTCTTTATAGCTCTTTTGCACCATTCCCTCTTGCAGGAAAAGTGAAATATATCATGGTAGAACTCTTTATGTACATATTATGCGTATGTGAGCTGACAGTCCAAAGCAGTCACACCTTAGTAAGTCCTTCATGTTCTTCCAAACTCTTAATATGAGAATCCAGATGAAGTAAGAACAGCAAACAAGTCATGGACTAAGTGTCTTGAAGAACATCAATAACTGAATTTCCCTTCAAAAAAGAACCTACACTACAATTTCAATTTGCAGCCAGCAACTAAGTAGTAGACTTTTCAAAGAATATTACTGAATTATAAAAATAATTCTGTCCTGAAAAAGTTTGCATCAGTATTTGAAGCTCTCACAAGAATAAAAGGCTTTCTAGAAGTATATCCTGGAAACTATGTCTGCACCTTAAAAAGGACATAGAATTTGCCTCAAAAAGAGCATACAGTTTGTTAGGAATTCTTTCTAAATAGGCTGTGTAGTTTTACATTCCAACTTACAGCTGGAAGCTCTTATCAATTTACCCTGTTAAACCACTGAATCTTACTATTGACACATCTCCATGTGGCTTCTGCTTCTCGTTCATTCACTACAGACAATGTTGAAGGAAGCAAGTCAGCTCTGTGAAGACACCACATGCAGCCTATATAAATGGGCTAGACTAAATGTTTGAGGGTTTAGAAAGAAAAGTGGTTAAACAGACACTTTTGTTGAGATTAAATCCAGACACAATGGTTTCTGTATGAAAGAATTTTTAATCTTCTCAGAAGATGAAGTTACATGTGTTTTAATTCCCAGTTCTGGACTAGACCTAACCCATATTTAAGTCCATGGAAAGTGAAGGCAGTGGTCTGTTTCTCTCTGGTAAAGCCCTCCTTTTGTTCCCTAGCTGCTAAGTGTAAGTTGTAGCTGGTGGCATGCTCTCCCTCGAGCAACAGCCTTATGCAGCAGGCAGCCATTCTGTGGACTTAGGGCATGAAAAAACCCTTACCTATGACAGTATCAGAATCCCATTCATAATACTAAATATATCTATAGTATTTTATTAAGCTTTCGGTACAACAGAATTACAGAAGTCTAACATTCTAGGATCATTGCTATTTTATTTCAAAGTCTTTTATAAATAGCCAGTTAAGATAAACAGATGAATAAGCTATAAAACAAAAACAATCATATTAATCTGGAAGAACTCCAGAAACATAAATTATGACCAAAAAAATCTTTTGCAACATGGTCAATATTAATAAAGCATTTTCTCTTGAATAAAATATAGTTTGTTAGACATTTTTAATGAGTACTTGAGATTGGTGTCTGAATCTATAGGCTGAATTTTGAACTAATTTTCACTTTTTGCTATACAATGTTAAGAAAAATGTTAACAATTATGCTCCTCCCAAGTTACTGAGGACAGGCATTCACTGCATGGAAAGTTTTCTTTGGCCACTCACAATGAAGTTGATAACAAATAGGGACTAAACAAAGATTAGATAAAACCAAAAAACTAATTTGAAGCAAAGTAAGAGGAATTTGCTTCACACCCACAGAGTAAAACAAATTTGTTAAAAACTACATAATCATCATGGTGTTATAATCTAAAAATTAACTAATATTGAATGCAAAGACACTGGGCAATTGCACACATTGGGAGAAATGGGCATTTGAACACTATCTTCAATGTAGAGGTTAAACTAGTTTAATCTCTTAGAAAGATACCATACTTTGCCTACCTGAAACTATAAGAAATCCAAATTGTTAACAGCAATAAATATCATCTTTCATAATCACATGACTAAGTATCCTAGAGCAAGAACACCTTAATTAAACAGGTCATGACTCTGAAGTTATGTAGCAATTACGCTGAAACTGAAAGATGAACAGGTTAAATGAACACTAGTGATTAACACTGACCAACTTTAAACATTTAAAGATAAATGGGAGGTACATGTATACACAGTAAAATAAAATTACTCAGATACCCACTTAAATTAATAAAGATACATCTGGATTCTCACAGTATTAAAACATTGTAGGGATTTATTTTGTGAAAGCATATTATCCCCAAAATCAAACAGAAATCCTTTTAATTTATGTGTTTGGTTTACAAACCATTGGTATATTATTTCTTGCAGATCTAAAATGCTAAAAAGGGCTTGTGAACAACATGAAACTAATCCTCAAAAAGCCACAAACAGTAACACACATAAATTGACCGAAATTGAATTAGCTACCTGAAATCCAGGCTTTTCCGTAGATCTTCCTGATGCTGAATGAAGGCATCTTTATAATAATTCAAACCAAGGAAATTTTAATTTTTGAACACCCTGTTTATAGTTCATAGGTGACATCTTGTTTTAACACAGGATTTTTCACATTTATTTAAATTTTTCCTTGAATGCACTGAAGTTCAACATTTCCTAAAACTGTCTACATAAGTGCACTCACACTAAGCTGAATAACTGTCTTGCCTGTGCATACAATATTTCATATATCAACAGACACTGGCCATGCAAATTCCTTTTTTCACACAGCAGATCTAAACAGCAAACAGATATCAACCCAGATGCAAGGCCTTTTTCATTTAATTCCCCAACCTACCACTAAACTGTTCCTTGAAGGCACTAGCTAGATAAAGCTCTGAGTAAACAGTCGAGGGGGGAAAAAACACCTTGGGAGGTTTGCCGTTTTATTCCTAGCAATGTCTTCATTATTTATATATATACAGGCACTGGTTTCCAGCCACTGAAGCTGAATCTAGATAATTAAACATTTATACCATCCCCTGCTGTGCCATAATGTCTAACTGTGTCCAAAGAGTCCTAGGTGTGCTGTTACACACCTGGGACTGAAATGAGGAATTTGCTGAGCTACCTTTGATAAAGGTCTACACCTGGAACTTAATAGCACATGGTAATGTTTCTGAATATTGCAACAGGTGGCAAATAAAACTTACTGCTCAAGAACTGTTTCATCTTCTGGTTCCAGCACTGCAATTTGTAATTGCTCTTGCTCTATTAATTTGAACAAAAGTGAAAATTTTTCCATGTGCTATAGTTTTTATTGTTATAGCAATGTTTCCAACATGTTTTAAGACAAGATTATTTTAGGAGCGCTTGCAGAAGAATTTCAATGGAAAATTAATATATTTTGACCAATTTGAAGTTAAAAGATAAATTTCTAGTGCTATCAGGATGGGAAAAATAGCTAGCAAAACAAAACCTGGTCACTCTAATTTCACCAGACTCTCTAAATCACCTCTAGTGCTTTTCAGAAATTCAGTACCATCTAAAACCAAACCAGCTACCTCTAATTTCTGTGCAGTAAAATTACACCACCATAGTGTACATGTAAAGGACAAGGTTTATAGGAAGAACTAGTGTCTTCTACACTGACTGTTCTGGGCGAAAAAAATTATACAAGCTTTTGGGCATATAAACCCTTGCTCATCTAATACAGAAGTACAAATATGACTGTAAAAAGAATTTCAAACTCACTTTCTTAGTGAGTTTTCTGTACGTTCTTAAGCAAGAAACATATCTGTGTTCTTTAAGCATGGAGCACAGATAACAAAAGCAAAGTCTCCTTAACATTGGATTGAAATAGCTAAGACCATTTTGAAGCTACATCATGTCAAGAAGTTGTTTTATTTTTATTTTCCAATTAACTTTTAAGGAGAAGCTGGAAAAGGAGATTGGCAGTTCCTAAGAAGACATTCCCCTTTCCTTGAACACTGTAGAGAGTAAGCCATTGATCTGTGCATGAGAAAATAGGCCAATGGGCATTGCAGTGATGAGGAAAAAAAAAAAAAAAAAGATGAAATCTCACTCCTTCCCCATATCCCCCAACATCTCCAACAGTTCAAAGAAGTTAAGGTAAAGTTGGGCTATGGACTACAATGTAGTGTAATCTCCCTGTTCTTTGACTCTGATGGCCAACAGACAGTGTATCCCGGAATGACAGTAAGGCCCTACAAGATAACAACACATGGGATCTAATTTAGGGAAAACATTTGTATGCCAATTTAACCATTAATAGGAGATATTTACTCTGTATGGTCTTCACCAGATTTCAGGCAAGTTTAAGTCTGCTACTTGCAGATTTAGAAACCTATGTATACTGACTACATTCTATCATGCCACATCATGACAGTCTTGAAAGCAGTGAAAATAAAGCTGGGTAACATATTTTGAGTAGAGGACGTGACTTGATTGCAGGATAATTTTGACAGGCAAAAGGAGCAACCTAGTATTGAAATATGTTTGACAATCCAATTTCAACCAAGATGTTTGTTCACCTTCTGCTATTGGAGATGCATTCTGTTAGTGATCAAGGAAACAAGAGTGGGGTCTGAACGCAGTAAGATAAAGGAGAGCAGCTTAAACAAATGGATACGTGAGAAACAGGATCAGAGAACAGGCTTGGACAAGTGGCCCAAGTGGATTAAGGGAGATCTAAGCTGCCAACTCTCTGAATGACTTTTAGAGATCCCAATCTGAAGGACAACACTCAAGAGCTGAGGAAAATCATTAAGCTTCCCACAGCAAAGAAGCATGTCAGAAAATGATCCTACAGAATAGCTGGTACAGGAGACTTTTGTCAGAGGTGTTCTAGTTATAGGAAATATTCTATAGTTTTTATGAGTCTCTTTCTAAAAAAGGGGTTTTTTCCAAATTTCAGTCATCTGGAAATCAACATATTTCTTTGTTAAAAAAAAAAACACACAGAGCATACACAGGCCGTAAAAATCTTGATGAGACTCTGAGTGTGTTTCTTCATAAGAAACACAAAATCAGCTTGCGTCAAGTGTCAAGAACAGGGTAAGAGTTTCCCCAAACAGATATTTTCCAATAGCAAGAAGGCAGAGGTAGGAGAAGCAACCTACAGCTTCTACAAATATTTGTCACATTTGTGCAAGTCCAGATGAGAAAGTCGTTGGGTGCTGTGGAGGTACAGACCTACAACAGTGATGGTTTAGAAACAACAGGGAACTTGGTAGGGCCCAGGACCTGTTCAGAATGGCAGAAGTAAAATGAGAAAAACTTTCTCTCTTTTTTAAAAAATGAAATTTTCACAAAAGTGACAGAAAACATTATCATGAACACCTAGGTCTCTCCTGACTGGAATAATAATGTTGATTACTTTGGAACATGGTGAACAAAAACTGGGGAATAGGAAGTTTTAACTACAGTAAAACAAAGGGATGGAGAATAATGCCCTGTGATAACTGCTTTTTATCTTTTCTACTGTAATTTTATATAGAATTGTTCTAGGAAAAAAATATTCTGTAAGTTCTTAGGACTGGTGGAGGCTTCAGAACTGATTTTTAAATACAAGCTATTTGTCTGTGTCTTAGGTATTTCAAAATTAATAACATTAGAAAGGTAGAAGACTTACTTCAAGAGAAGTGCCAAATATTTATTTACTTGCACAGGACATAAAGACACAACAAAAAGCAAGTTCCCTTGCATTGCTCCTCAGGTTTATCCTGTACGAAATTATAAACAGTTTTGGTGAAGGCTTTGATCTGTAGCAGTTTAAAACAGATTCCCTAAAAACAAGTTCCTGAATCCACTGAAAGAGATGAATGAACCGAAAAAGTCACAGAAGCTCTGAAGGCCATGCCACTGCTGATTTCATGTCACTACAAAACTTGTCACTTGAAAACACTTAACACACATGAACTGATGTATCTAAACCTTACATATCCATAACAAAACACTGCGCTGGAATTTTATCAGTTTTAAAAAGCCAGAAAATGACCAGCAAGTGAAGGAACCATGTTTTCTCCTGTCAGCTCTTTCCAAAAACCTATTAGTTGTCTCCAGAGTATCAGTGGTTACTTTAAAGTCATGGTCTCAAAGAAAAGTTACAAAGTCTGTCATTTCATTTAAATTCAGGATAACATTCAGAAAAATTTTAAAATTCTACTATGTTTTCATTTCCTACTATTTAAAATGAAGATATATTTTTGCCCAAATGGTATTGCGCTTCCTAGTTCCTCATCATTTTAATGACACTTTCCATGATTTGCAGTGATATAGTCACACAGTTTCACTATTCTAGCTAATGGTGTTGCTCATTTCAATAGTTATTTGATTAGGAATATAATTGTCAAAATCTAAGTAAAAGGAAGACGATCCTGTGTATCTTTATTTTTTTAAATTAACTTCATTTTTATCAGCCTTAATTGACGCTGGCTTCTGAAAGAAACCTCCACCTCATAGTCACATTTTGACTGAAAAATAGTGACAGAAATACAGGAAATCTCGTAAAATGTACCTTTGTTTCTTAAAGAAAAAACATCCAGAAGTTCGAAAAAATTCACACTATTTTTTAGTTTTAAAACATCAACTGCTTCCTTCTCAGATACGATCTAAATCTTTGATTCTTAACATAAACTATTCCTTTCTGGCACTATTGAGACACTGGGGTCTCAATTTTGTAAAATGACTTCTTTATATACCTGACTAATGAAGGACTGAGACATTCATGAGTCATTCCCATGTTCTGTGCAGGAAAAGGCACAGTGAGCTGTAAACTCTGAAGCGGTATTAATACCATAGAACGGTTTGGGTTTGAACGGACCTTTAAAGCTCATCCAGTCCAACACCCCTGCCATGGGCAGGAACATCTTCAACCAGATCGGGTTGCTCAGAACCCCACTCTGTGGATACTAAAGGGCTGGCAGAGAAATTTTCTAGCTTTTTACAGCCTCTTGTGAAAGTCCCCTTTCTCATGCAGATCAGCTGAGAAACAGTTTGTTATTTTGTAAACTGTTTCACAGCTGCATGTTGTTTGTGGAAATGTTTTGCTTCATTGAGAAAAATATTTTGAAAATAGGTGTTATACTGTTCAGCCAATCACTTTGGTGGGTGGCTGATCAATAGACCAATCGTGTCATTCCTCTATTGCAAACCAAGTTATAAAAAGACTGATTTAATTATTAATAAAGGGCATTTTTCTCCTGGACTCGTTCTCTCTAATGTCGTTCTTCTCACTGTTCTCGGTACACAGCGACACCACTCCATCACCTCTCTTGCCAACCTGTTCCAGCATTTTACCTCCGACAAATTCAAAACCTTCCCTCATATCTAATATAAACCAACCCTCCTTCAGTTGAAAACCATATTCCCCTCTTCCTATTCCAGCAGGCCCTGCCAAAAATTTTTGCTCTCATCTTTCTTGTAGGACCCCTTTAGGTGCTGGAAGGCTGCTATAAGGTCTCCCCAGAGTCTTCTCTTGGGATTGTTCAGCCTGAAGAATTGTCTCAGCCTTTCCTCATAGGAGAGGTGCTCCATTCCTCTGATCATTTTGGTGGCCACCTCTGGACTCACTCCAAGTTCCTGTGCTGAGGACCCCAGAGCTGGATGCAGCACTCCAAGTAAGGTCTCACAAGTGGAGTAGAAGGGCATGTAGTATAAGTTCCCTTCTGTGCATGTTTAATGGTACAACATTAAAACACAGTCAGGATCCATGTCTAACTCCATTCCGCACCACCATTAATAGCACCAGTAAACTGCTGTATGGTTGTCCCAATTATTCAACTCCATGTGCAGTCCCAGCTTTTCCCTGCAATCTTAATCTTTATCAAAATGTGTAACAAGATTTCTAGAGGGGACACACTAATATATGTTTCTAACTCCTTACAGACCTGATGCTTTGAATACACCTCATTTTCCAAATCCATGTTTTTTTAATTGGGTCAACAAACCATCAACAGTCACCAAGTATCTATAGCTTTATCTAGGAGCATTTTCTATTGAACTTGCCATTCTGTGGTTACAAAATACAGAATAGGCCTTCTAAGAAATACTGGAATTCAGACCTTCTGCACTAACACTGGAAAACAAAGGATAAAAAATAATATTAAGACTTCACTAGGTGTGTTAATCTACTGGTAAATGCTGTACCATACAAAAAAATACTGTTTACATTGAAGTACCTATTTTGATGGTATCTTCATTCAATACACCAGGGCTCTTAATCCTACAGTTAGTACTAAAATATAAAGAAAACTACCACTGCTGTTCTTTCTTCACAATGTCTACAGCTGAGAAAAAGCTGACTTAATATATTTGTTGGTTTTTCTGCCTTCATAACTTCTAAAACATCTATTTCAAAATCAGCAGAAACAGACATTACATAAAGCAACTTGAGCCATTGTCCTTATTCATGGAAAAATCTAACTAGTTGATTAGCTAGGGAAATTCCTGTCCCTTTCCTCCTTAATACATGTACACGGTAAAGCTAAATAATAATACAACTTTATTACTGTGACCTCCTTCACAAGTTTTTTTATAATTTTATTTTCCAGGTGAATTTAGTAATTGACATGGCTCCAACATAGATGATATCACAGACATCAGCTGTTGGACTGACTGTGGGAATAAACACTGTTAGCACGCATCAATTACTTGCAAAATTATACAGAAAGGGTACATTTTTCAAGGAGAAAATTGTTCCTTTTTTTCATCTACTTTTTGTATTCAACAGCTACCTCTGTATTCTACTAACTGGTATTACTTCACAGCTTTTGAACTTTCACAGCCTTTTAACTGTGGAAAAACTCTGATGATGTAGGCCAAAAGAAAGCTGTGTACCCTTTAACAGACTGGGGCACCAGTATATGGCCCACCTCAAGCGTCACTTGCCCGCTACTACAGATATGTCCTAGCTGGTAACAACAGCACGTGGCTTACAACTTCTGTGTGAAGCAAAGTATTTCTGAACCATAGGTGCAAGTTAAATGTGAGCCTTGATGCTTCTATCAGTAAGAAAAAAATTACATTTTATTATAGAACAAGCCATTCTCTGCATACATTAACTAAAAATATAGGAATGCTAAAGAATTTCTTTACTCCGTCTCATACAGGAATTTATTTGCCAAGCACTACAGGGCAAATTGCTTTTGCAATTTTAGTTCTTTAGAATACAGCAGAGAGTTTCATGGAAGAACAGATTTACTCTGGCTCATGTAGTCTTCTCAATTCTGTTATTTTTAAAAAATTACACTAATTTGGTAAAATATTGAAACATATCCAGGCTTATTCCCAAATTCAGATTTACACTACCATTTTTAAATATTGCTAAAATAAAAGACTAAAATATTTACTGTGAGTGTAATATCAAGACAAACTGTCAGTGACATGCGTAACGTTTAACATTAATTCAACATTATGCTGAATACAATATGTGCACTATATTTTAGGAAAGCCTACAAACCAGTATAGAAAATAATTTATATTAGTGGATAACTCTATGACATTGCTGGCGTATTCCTAAACGTTTAGGATAAATATGTTTTCTTAATATTTACTGGTATCTAATTGTATTGTCATTGAAAATCAGAACCATGCCAAAAAAATTACAACCTAAAATGTTGAGAGCATACATATCAGTGATACAGAGTGGAAAAATCATTATGATCACTTTATGACACTTCTACAATAATACAAATAAATTTTATCAAAGAAACACCTATGACACAAATGACATTTAACTTCTTTAAGCTGTGCACATACCATACTGCAAAAGCAAAGGAAAGGCAGGGGCATGCTCACAAAAGCTGCAAACAGAGAGGAGGATCATGCATACTGGTCACAACAACTCACAGATCATTAGTAAGCTATTTGAAAAACAGGTAAGCCTTTTATGCCAAGCATTGCTTTCATTTTAATGACAGTAATTCCCCTTGCCTTCAGTAGGAATTACACCTGTGTAAATGAGAGCAAATGTAGGGCAGGAAGTAAGTCTACCATAAAAGAAAAGAACTTTAAACAGAAAAAAGGCTCTAACCACTTTGTCCTCCTGGAGTTCATATCCACGAAAGCAAGAAAGAAAGGATAGGGGAAAAAAAAAACAACATAAGGAAAGAGTCACTTCCATGTTGAAAGCAAGTAGTAGAATTTTTTAGTAAGATAAATAAATAAATATCAAAGGAAGTAATATCTATATTTCTTATTTTCCCTAATGGTGAAGGATATATAGTGAAAAATAAGTAATTTTAATCATTTTCATAATCCTTTCATGAGTCAAATTGAGACTATCTTATACATTAAAAAAATTTACCATAAAAATAATTTGGGAGTCATGTCTGAATTATCTTCACCAAAAAATGGGTCATGTCATCAAAAGGATGCAGCATTTAGCTCATACCTTGGACCCCAGTATTGCAAATGATTAGCATTCATCAATGCTTTGCTCTTGCAAAGAGTTCAGTGAAATTAAGGACATTTGATTACTACAGACAAACAGAGGGTATTCAAAATAGCAAAACTGCATGTCAGCCACTCAACAGATCTTTAAAATCCTGGAGTTATAAAGTACAAGGAGATAGAGTTTGTCACAAGTGTTCACTGCATGTCATGCCAGGTCTATAACATGTATACTTTCTTCTTCATACCCATCAATATTAAATACAAACATTCCTATTGGTTATTTTCCTTGAAGAAATTGTCTTTTTAGCTGTCTAAAATTGTAAATGGAATAATACTTTAGAAAAAAAAAATTCAAACTGTTTTCAGTCAAAAATATTCCCCATTTTGGTGAATGAAGAATGATGATTTTTGTCTGGTATTCTAATTTCACATGCCAATACAGAGACTAAATCTAGGCACTTGATTAAACATTGGCTGTGCTGGGAATACAACTGCTTACCAAAAAAGGGTGACAATTAATTTTATAGATTTATTGTTCTGGTACCTGTATGACATATAACTTTAAAACATGTCAGTCTTATAGAAGGCTTAGGTTCCCTCCAATCCTAAAGTTACAAACAAACAGGAGAGAATACAACAAAGGCCAAACAAGACAGTCAGGCAATAAAACACAATATACAAGGAGAAGCTGAGGAAGATAGCCTTGTTTAGCCTAAAGAAGGCTGGGATAGGGAAGGACGTGGGAAGAGGGGAACTACTTGCATTCCTCGACTATTTGAAGTTCAGCTATAGGAAACACAAAGACAGAATTTTCTTCAAGATGCACAAGTAATAAACAAAATGCAACAATTAAGGGATTGTATTGCACGTAAGAAAAAAGAAAATCACAAGAGTTATTAATCATTGAAAGAGGTTGTCCAATGGGGTTAGGGATTCTCTCTCCTAGGAGGTTTTTACAATTCAGTTGAACAAGGTTCTAAAAACCTCATCTGACTTTGAAGTTAATCCTGCATGGAGCAGGAGATTGGTCTAGAAAATCTCCACAGGTCCCACCTGACCCAATTTATTGTATGATCCTACGTTCAGTGGCAAAAGATTAAAGTATTTTCAAAGATGTTATGGGTTTTAGTGGTATCCTCAGTTACACAACTAGTAAACAGCATAGGAAGCTGTCTAAATCACAGGACATCCATGCATTATCACTCTGTGTGCAGAGACATGTTTTTCTGCTCAGTACCAGGTGGTGTCATACTTTCCTAGCATGGTTTCCTGTCCCACTGCAGTAAGAAAGGCAGTAGTGCTCAGAGACATTTTATATGGAAACATCCAGAGCCTTGATTTCTCATCCTCACCTCTGAAGAAATACACTCTACTACCCAAGAGGATTATAATCCATAAACATAACTCAAAATCCTGTCACTCATACTTTGATCATTAACAGTAACCAAAACTTGATTCACACAATCAACCTATGCCAAATAACGTTCAGGATGAAGAATCTCTTTTCAGAAACAAGCTACCAAATATAAAGATATGCGAAGTTCAAGACAAGCCATCACACTTTACCAAACACCTGTCTCCAGCCTCTCAGCTTCCTCCACACACACTGTCAAACATTCTTGAGTTCATAGCAGTACACTGCAAACAATAATATGACTGACATTATGAAAGACAGCCTAGTCAGGCATTTCAATAGCAAAGACATTAGAGAAATCATTCAACTCAGTTTTCAAAGAACTGATACTAAAAAAGCAACAAATCAGTCTGACTTCAGTGGTATTTGTCCTGCTCCACATGAAAATGCAGGTATATTTTAACAGTGTTTTTAAGGAGAAAGGCCTTATCTTCATGAGTATTCAGACACACAGAAATGTTAGCAAAATTAGTGGAATTCCATCCTATACTCAAAATAAAACTAGAATGAATTAGTGTCTATCCCTTATCCTTTTTTAAAAAGATCTGTTACAAGGTCAGTCTGGCATCTGACTGCATGAGCCAAAGCTACTCTTCAAGATTGTATTTTTCTCAGTTTAATTGCCTAAAATTATAAGTCTGGGTAAAATTGTGAGTTGTTCATTGTATCAGGATCATAACAACCTCTAAGGTTTATGAAAGGTTTAAAGTAGTGAAGAGTTCAAACATGTAGACTCTCTTGAAATTGAGACCATCATTTGCTGTTTATTGAGATCAAAAGAGCTATCAAATGTAAATAGTTTCCAATAAATAAAATTAATAACAGAAATAGTTTGTGCAGTTGTCATTTGAAGAGACTGATCATATCCACATAGCTTGTATTAAAACCACAGGGGGTTTCTCAACAATCAAGAGAATCCAAAGTATCAATGCAGAAATGCAGATTCTGAATATCAGTTCTGCTAGGCATTAGTTTGCAAGCAAAGTTTACAGACTTGAAAGGAGCAATATCTCCTGGTTCAAAATGGTAGTTGTGGCAAGGTTTTTACTCTTAGTACTAAACGCAGCAATTTGAAGAAGTGTTTTGCTGAAGGGTTATGCTGGGACAGCACTACTTCTATACTGTCCTGGCAGAGGCAGGGTCAGCAGCTCGGCCAGGGCCAGGAGAAGGCACAAAGGCTGGCATGAGGCAGGTCATGCTCCCACCTGCAGACCTGTGTCCCATAGCACGCACCCAAGGGGAACCCAAGGACAGGGCCCACGGTCAACAAAGAATCCAGGTCCCCAGCAAGGTCCATGGTGATGAGGCAGAGTTGAGGCAATCCAGGAAGCCAAGCCTACAGATTAAGCCCAGCGAGGGAACCATCCAGGCAGCAGCACGGCTGAGGTAGGGACCAAGGCTGAGCACCTGAGCAGCTCCCAGGCAAAGGACTGCAGCTCCCAAGGGGGCTTATTGCAAACCATCCTCACACATCTCTTTCCCCAAGGCTGATCCCAGGTTACAGCTACACCACATCAGAGAAGCCAAACTCCACTGGGAAAGGAGTGGGGAAAGCTGCTAAGGACCATGATGCATACTAGCTGAACTGTAGTCCTGATAAGTTTGGCTATAACTTTCAAAAGAATAAAGGGGTTGACCACTTCAAATACAATGGGGGGGGTTTGATCATTTTAAAATGATCATCATTTAGAGATTTCTTAAATGTCATAGATGTTCCTATGGCATTAACACTGTTCCTGGATAATCAGGACCAGATTTAAGAGTGGAAGTCTTCAACATATTTGATAATACAAATTCTGTTCTATCCATGGGGAGACTGAGATGTGAAATCCATCCTAATGAGAACTTTTACACCCTCCAATCGTGAATTTACAACTTCTGAATAAGAGATTGTCTTCGGAATAATTTACTGCTGACTTTCCTTTTTTTCAGAGATACTTGTTCTCCAGAGAGATGAATATAGTTGTAGGTTATCAGTTTTTACAGGTGTTACATGGATTAAACTGAAAAGAAAAACCACACAAATGGTTTAGAGGAATCCTTTCCTCATGTTTACAGTGTTATGAGTCTTTTGTAGAGAAATGCAAAGTCAAACCACATCTCCTAAAGACCAATGTATTTGTATACAATAACAAATCATGGAGTTTATCCCAAATCCTAGTGACTTAGAAAACTTGACTGTGACAGACTAAGTCTTCAGTGCTTGCTAATTCTCAACAGAATGAAATGGATTATGCATTAGCACAAGTATGCTACAGTTTTGTGTTGCAACTCCTCCATACAGATGAACACATTGCAAGTCCTGCAGTTAGAATCATTCAGCAAAAGGAACTTGATGTTTTTTTAAAAATCAAACAGTCCCAGGGAAATAATCAGAATGCAAAGCTTTCACTGAACCAGGGGAACTGAGAGAAGTTCCCTACTTACACCTTACGTGTTTCCCATGTTTTTGGGTCTTATAAAACAACTGAAAATCTCTTGCTTTTGTTCTTCAAAGACAAAGAAAGAAGGATGTTTCAGTGGCTCCAAGTGATAGTAAGTTGCCAAATACCCTGCAAGAAGGTATTCGGCATGCATTGTTAACTTTTCAGACAAGCATTTTTCCCTTTCTGTACAAGTGAAAGGTTGGTTTAGTGAACTAGCATTCTGAAGTGCTAAAATTTATATTTGCTGTACACTATGTTGTATCAATCTGGCAGCTGTAGTTTTCCAACATTTTAGCATTTAGATTTCTCACCTGCATAAACCTCATTCTGCTGTCTACTGACTCATTCAATATTCATTTCCCTATATAAATCAGCATATTCTTTTAAAAAAAACAACAGGAGTATATTTCATATATCAGTGGTACTCTTATTACCAAGAACGATTACTGCTTGCTCTCAAAGGGTTTATTATTTCAGTTTTAATCAATCTGAAACTGTTCATAAACATAAAAGATGACTGGTTTCAAGGTTCTTTACTCCCTTGAAATTTAAGCTCCCATTCTAGCTAAATACTCCATTCACCAAGATAATAAATTGTCCAGAAGCAAAAGTGCCACCATTGTAATTTTTATTTGTTTGGGCTAGAAGGAACTCCCACATAATGATAATTTTTGTACAGCTTGAACTGAATGCTAATGCCTATACATTTCAGGCACTTTAATGAAACTGAAAAAGGAATAAATCATCCAAACATTTTGAGGATCCTGATCTAATGCTCTGACGACAGTCAAAACACTTCCACTCCCTGCGCCTACTCATGGCCATGAACCTTGTAAGCAGTAGTCAGCCTTGAGACCTTTGAAAGAGGAGTGTTCTTTGCAATTCTCCATCATCTGAGGTGCATGCTGTTAATACTGGTCTGTACTAAAAAATTTAGTAGCAGAATCTGGAGTAAAAGGCAGGAGTTTAGCTTGAAACTTGATATTATGGAGATTTCAAACAGATCCATCAAAGAACATTTCAGACAGCATAATTATCACCTTATATAAGGTCCAAAGCAGACATATATATATAAATATATATATAATGTGTCAAAAAATGTCTACAAAGACCAAAAAAATGCAAAGTTAAAACAGGAAATTACTAGAAGTCATCCTTCAAGAAACTGTAGTAGGATCCAGAAAAGAAAAGAGATAAGAATGAATTCTGGTAAATTCTGGTAGACCAAAATAGTTTTAATAGCATAATCAGTGTAGGCATAAAACAGATCATAAATAGGAGACTGCCACAGTCTTTCTGAATCAGGTATTTGTTATTCATATTCACAGTGATTAGGAAGGTACTTACTCTAGAATATTATTTTATGCAGAATAAACTGGAGCACATGCTTTGAACTGATATTTCAGAAAGAGAAGCTATAAAGTGAGTCAACTAAAGAAAAGTAACAATTTTTTTTAATGAGATGATAGTGTAAAGCATCTCCAGTATACAATAATTATTAATTGTAATACAGTCTTTCATTGATAAGAAGTATAAAAGCTGGCAGAAATACCAAGATATTTTTAAGGAGTTTCAACATTCTATCAATTGAAGAATAGAAAAATGAGTCTGCCATCCACATCGGACAGATTTTTAGAAACCCAAATACAGAATAAAATTAGCAAGCATATTGATAAATTGTGATAAAATGTGGAAAAGTTAGAATGGCTTTAGTAGAGGGAATTCATGTCTGTTACATGTATTAGAATTCTTTCAAGTAGTCACAGAGAAAGTGAGAAAAAGGGATTTATTCCTACTGATCAGTTGGGGTTACAGGCTTTTAAAGAATCTCAGATGCCATGGAATAGGAATAAACTCATCCATGAGAAAAATTAATAAAAGGACAAGAAGAAAAAGACAGGAATAAATGGTCAGGGTTTTTTTAAGGGAAAGTTATCACCAGTGAAGCCTCACAGGAGATCAGTCTAGAGATACTCTGTTCAGCATATTCATAAATTATCTAGAATAAAAACGAACAAGGTGCAGGAAAGCCTCACACTAAATTTGCAACAGCAGTAGAAGAAATGCCAGCTTAGAAGAGTTGCAGAACAGTCTCAGACTGAATGGAGAAGTCGGCTTACTGAAAGACAGATTTAGGTTAGACAGTAAGAAAAGCAGTCTGTGGTAAGCATGGTGAAGCACTGGAACAGATTATCTAAGAGACTATGGAAGAATCTCATTGGAAATATGTCAAGAGAAGGCAGACATATATCTGTCAAGTTCAGATGATCCATGCCAAGGAGAATCCAAATGGTGTATCAGAACGTTTCATTAGGAAATGAAGCATTCTTCCTAATGAATTTTTCCACAAAAGACTAGCATAATACTTCTTGAATACTGTCATACGTTTTTGTCGTGGGGTGACTTTATAATGTGTATCCCCTATTACTACCCTATGCCCACCAATCTTGTCTGTGTCTTTAAACTGAGCCTGAGAAGGACAGAAAGCAAAAAACATTTCAAAGCAGTTGTTTCAAGGACACGGAGATACGCTCCTCGGCTTCAGCGGTACCCTTGGTTTTTTTTTTCTTTCCCTCAGTCAACTTTTTTTTTCTCTCGGCATTGCTTTTTACGGCGAGAGACGGACAGTTGAACCTTGTTTTCCTAGGATTTTGGGTTGGTTTTTTTTTTGTTCTTTTCTTCTCTTCTGGACTGTTTCAACAACATCTGAACACATCAGGAGAATTTTCCTGGAGGCCCGGGGGGGTGGCCCCTCGCCGACCCAGCTCCAAGGAGGAGAGAGACCGCACCTACAGAAGAACTCTGACATTTTCCCAGGTTTTCTCTCCACAGAGAGAGAGATCTCATTATTTAGCATCATTATTCCCCTCTTGTGTGTTTGTTAAATAAATAGCTTTTATCTCTTTCACTTTCCTTCGAGGAAAACTTTTTTCCCCGAACCTGGGGGGAGGGGTGGTTGCAACCTGACTTCTATCAGAGGATATTTTCCTCCAATTTGTCCAAACTAGGACAGTTTTCTACGAGTATCTGTCAGAATCTGAGAAAGACTGTGTATCAGATCTGAACATTTTATCTAAAATGTTGAGTAAAATGATCTCAGAAGGGTTTTCTGTGATTACATCAGTTGTGCTGAATTTTTTACTCTATCATTCAGCTTTTTTAAGAATTCAGATTGCTGGTTTACCACTTGCTATACAATAAACACCAGCATATACTAGTTGTAGCAATAGATGTTAGTGCATTTAATTATTTTTCAGAAATAGGTTGATATTTGCATGTGTATGCATATATAAATATGCATAATGTGTGTGCATATGTATAAGAGATAATAAATATTTATAAGCACTATATTATATTATCTATAACATTCTAACACTAATTTTACAATAATCTTGTACAGATGAGCCTGGGCAAGCAGGAAATAAACAAATCCTTGCTCTACTTTGTAATAATCAATGTCTCAATATTAGCATCACTAGATATACTTCTGTTTCTCAAACAGACCCTCATCCTCCAGTCAAAGAAATGTACTTGCATGAGTTTGTTAGTCAAAAAATGGTATGTATTAACTTAAAAGCCATAATCATAAATCCATATGCAATTGGAAATTACATTAAATGAGGACAGATGTCTTAGAAGGCCCTGAAGTAGATATCATCTCCTTAAAGGAAATCTGTTTCAGTAGTTATGTGATTCGGATTCATAAGCAATGCGTAAGAGATACTGAGTTTAGGACAAGCTTGCTGTTAAACTCTCGTAACTCCATACCTTATTTGACCGCAGAGACACTCTTCCTCCGCAGCGCGCACAGAATTTAGTTTGGCAATATGAACAGTTATGGCCACAGCCATCAGCAAATTTTGTTTTGTGGCAGATGCCACAGGTTGGGGCATCACCCTTCTGCTCCTGGTGCTGCTGTGATTCTTCACCCATCTTCTTCACTTGCTCCTTATACATCTCAAACTGCTGATGTAATTTTCTGCAGGAGAGAAGAGATCATTAGCTGTTGATTTACCTTTGCCCAAGAAAACTTCACAGTCACTAAACTGCAATAACTTTATACAAATCATAGAGAAATACGGTAGTAAAGCAAATATATTTAATTTATGATGCTCCAGAAGTGTTACATTCAAGAATTATTTCTTTTTCATTATAACTAAACTCTAGGAGGAAGCTCAACATTGGTAACATTCAGCTAACAGTCCAGCTGTTACAAAGAGATGTAACTTTGCTTTAGGATGGGACCAGCTGTTTGCTACAAATACAACAGCTGGAAACATGGATGAGTGATCCAAGAGCCCATGGTACTAAACAATAAACTGGTTAAGAGGAGGGAAAAAAATCTAATTCATTCTTTAAAGTGTACTTTTACCTAATTCCACCAGACAGATGCAAATATCTTTTCTTGATCTAGCTTATCTTCATTTATCTAAAAATACTGCTTAGAATAATGATTCCAAAATGCTCTTTCAATGGCTTTTCAATCACTAATTTTAAGACCATAGTAAGTTACCTCATCTTAACAAGTCATTATAAGTCATTTAAGCCATTCGTACATTGGATAGAACTGTCATCTCATAGAAAATGTGAAGTAGAAGACTACCTTAGGTGTAAAATCCAGGAAAAATTGCTTAAGATACACACATATATTTACCATCTATTTCCAGAACTCGAAACCCATGCAGTCAGTGGCCATCAGTGTACAGAACTGCAATGAATCTCGCAGTCATGTTAATTCATCCGTATTTCTGAGTCCACAATCATCAAATCTCCATATATGATAATGAGAAGTGTCTCATTGTGGCCAAACCTACAGATGCATTTCATGGACTATAATGGCAATTTTTTTCTCACAATCCCTATTTCTGAAGGTAATTTTTGTCAGGGGAATTTTAATTTTCATTGTAAAAAGCCATAATATTTTAGCTTTTGCAGATTCTGAAAAAGATGGGAAGGGTGACATAGCACATCGTGAGAGTTTCAAACCCCTTGAGAAAAAAAGAAAGAACTTTCACTTCTCTCCTATTTTTTTATCCTTGTGATTAAAAGGGGTCTGAATGGTGATATTAAAATTCCTAGCACAGAATTCAACTTGCCTAATTTTGCCAATAGAGAGAGTAAAGTTTAGTAACTTAGAAGATACTAATCTAATTTAAGCAGATTTTTTAGTTCCTTGAATAAGCTCGTGAAAAACCAAAAAATTTAAGCATTTTTTATGAAACATTAAAAACATAACATAAGACAAAAAATAAAATTTCAAAAGGCATTTATTTTTCCTTAGAATTATTCTTCTCGAGAATCTTGAGATTAAGTTAATAAAAAACACACATGAATCATAAGATAGAGCAAAAAATAACCTCCTAGAAAACAACTTAATCCAGGAGACAAACTTCCTTAAGCATAAATATATCCTTTATACAGATTACATATAAATTAATAATGCAAAGCTATTTCATCAGAATTTTCAGAAGCGCCTACCAAAACAAATATTACATGAGTCAGTTAAAAATTAATTCAAACAGTTATTTACTGTGGATATTCACATATATGGCAAGAATTGTTGGGATTTACTTTGTTTTTCAGGAAAAATCCCCTAAGAATGTTCTTTACATTACACCACAGAGGAACTGTAGGAACAAGCAGGCAGCTCCCTCTCTCCACCAGGCAAGACAGGAGGCTGGAGTCATCCCTCTCCTCTGCACTGACCTGCTGCCTGAGCTCTCAGCTGCCACTCAACCCTTTCCCAGGAAAAGGGAAAGAGGGAAAGAGGGTTGCTTCATTTGCTTATGTGTCATTTTTCTAGTGTACCTGCTCTTGTCACTTCAAGACCAATCCTGAGTCCCTGGGCTGTCCTCAGGCCCAGCAGTGTGGACTCCCACCAGCAGTGGCTCCCTTTTCCCTCACTTTCAGCCCTTTCCCACCTGCACCAGCCTTTTGGCCTGCAGCAGAGCAGGGAGAGGGGGCTCGTCTGAGGCCTCTGCGGGAGGGATGGAAGAGCTGGCATTGCCCTGAAAGCCATTTGGGCAGTCAGGAATAAGGGGCTTCCTCTGCCTTCTCCCTGCTTCAAAAGAGCTCATTGTTGAGTGCTCTTTGTTGGATGGGGCAGGACATGAGTTACTAATAAGCAAGAGCAGAATGAAGTTGAAAACAAAATTTGGAAATCTGGAAACCTAGCACATTTCAGCATTTTACACTGACAACACTGTATAATTGGTAGTTGGTAGTCTGGCCTGTTTCCATCAATAACACATGTAATCTCTGAGACCTTGCCTGCCTTTTAATTTTGCTTAACATTGCATTCTTCATTTAAAGCACATTATCTATGCTGAACTCCAAGTTTATTTTTAGGCTGCATTCAGTTTTGTGGCTTCCTTATAATCTACGGCCTTTGTTTGTATGATTATTTGCTTACCAGTCTCGCTGATGCATAAAAAGCACAAGGCTTTTGCCAAATCTTAAGCCTCATGTACTGAAATAATTTCACTTGTGTTTCCTCTTGGGCACAAGAATCTATGTAAAGGTCATAACTTCTCCTTTAAAGTATAAACTTTGCTAGGTTATACAGAGTAGTTTTCCAAAATCCTTGTTGTACTAGGAAACAACTTATTATCTGCCAAAATTGTTCATTATTACATCTTTTTCTGTTCCGAGAAAAATATTACATGTATTGATAGCTGTCAAAAAAAATTAAACAGAGAAGACAAGAATCTATGAAATATTCAGTTAGACACAATATGTGTTCTGTTAACTAAGCAGAACCACCTGAGATGAATATGTACACTTGAAACAAAATACAAAGTATTCCTTTTAGCAAGTTCATTTAAAAATTTTTTATCTCATTTGTAGATAAATAATTATTTTTTTATCATCTAGCCTGCACAGGTTTAAGCCAGGTGTTTAGAACAGCAAAGTATCTGAAACACATTTAGCAAAAACTGTATAACGTATCCTCTTCAGAAAACATAATGCAAAAAATAATTCCATTCTGTTCAAGCTGTCTGCACTAATCTTTCTACTCAGAACTTAGCTGCCTGAGGTGTTCAGGAGTTCATTAGAAGGGAAGTTAAAGTAACCAGTACCAAGGCAAACTTCGGAGCCTGAAACTGAACTCAAGTATCTCAAGACTACTATTTCCAGTCCCTACATCCAGTGAGTTACTCTGCTAATGAAAGAGGTCAAGAGCCATCCACGATTCATAGAATAGTCTAGGTTGGAATAGACCTTTAAGATCATTGAGTCCAACTGTTAACCCAGCACTGCCAAGTTCACTGCTGAACTATGTCCCCAAAAGCCACATCCACATGTCTTTTAAATACCTCCAAGGATGGTGACTCAAACGCTTCCCTGAACAGCCTGTTCCAGTGCTTGAAAACTCCTTCCATAAAGAATTTTCTCTTCATATCCAACCTAAACCTCCCCTGGTGCAACTAGAGGCAATTTCCTCTCATCCAATCACTTGTTACCTGAGAGAAGAGCCTTAGCCACACCTGGCTACAGCCTCCTATCAGGGAGCTGTAGCGAGCGATAGGGTTACCTCTGAGCTGCTTTTTCTCCCAGCTAAACACCCCCAGCTCCCTCAGCTGCTCCTCAAGGGAGTTGTGCTCCAGACCCTTCACCAAATTCGTTGCCCTTCTCTGGACACACTTCAGCACCTCAATGTCTTTTTTGTAGTGAAAAAATGGGTTCTGTATAAGAGTTGCATTTCAGGCCAAAATGTTTATCCATAATGAAAAGCCTTATTTTTAGGCATGATAGGGATTTTCTTTTGTTTGTTTGTAAATCCAGATAATTATGTGGAACCATAATTAACAGATCATTTAAGCAGAAAACTCAGCAATGCATATCCATAGCCCTTATATATGCAGTGGCCTCTATAGCACACACCATCTATCTGTAGCGATATGAAGTCTCACTCCTTTACTACATTTGTTTCAAAAATACACGTACTTTAACAACTGCTATAAATTTTAGAGGAAAAGGAGAAGTTGGCATGAGTTTATGCAAATATCTAATGATAATGAAAATTTACTCTGGAAAATTGATAATCAAGTTCTGCTCTTGTGAGAATTAGTTCCCTGAATCACACTTAAATCTCCTGGAAGCAACAGTGGTGAAGTTCATGAGACTTATGTAACCAGTGAATCTTTTTTGTTTGAACAACATATCCACGATAACTTCATAGAGGACTTCTCAGTGTGAAAAGCAACTGTTTGTAAGAACTTGGATTGCTCTGTCAACATCAAGAAATAGTTTCTATTGGAATACTTGCTTTGTTCTGGAACGGAGTTAATTTAATTCTGCTTTTCCTGATTGCCCACACCTTTCCAGAAATTCAGTATCAGTCAAAAAGCAGCAAACTATGAGTCTCTCACGATCCATGCCAAAGGCAAGGAAAGCAAGTTTATTACTGACATTTTATTATTGTACAGAAGTTTTTATTTTCTCCTCCCCTCCAGGGAGAAGAAAAAACTTTCAGCATTTTACCAAAACTAAAAAAATTATTGACAAGAAGTTCTGAAACTATACCTGCCTTCCAAAAGTCCACATAAATGTTTCTGAAACTTCCAAATCTGCTTAAAATCTGTCATTAGAAGGGCAACAGTTAAGAAAGAATCCAGGATGTTTAGGCCAGATGTTAGTGTAGAAGCCGCTTCTCATTTCCTGGCTACACTTCTCTCAAAGTTTTATCACAGACGTAGCCCTTGCCTCATTTCCTATTCCCAGGCACAGAGCATGGATGTGGCTTTAATCCAGGCTTCAAAAAGAGTTTGCTCGCTTTCAGTTCTGCCAAGTCCATTCATTTAACAATTTTTCTGCTGGTGGCAATGACTATCTGGTAGCATATGACATTCTTTCCTGCACTGTACACCTGAAGTTCCTCCTTTTACAATAGTGCCAGCTAACCTGCCACTGAGTGCACCCACTTCTCAATGATATATAACCCCATGTGTTGGTAGAGGTTGGGAAACAGCAGGCTGAACAGCAGTCCTGCTGATAAGAACCACTGGAAAATAGGGTGGAAACCAGGCAATGAGCCAGTGGTGTGCTCGCATTACAAACTGGACAAATTACATATGGGTCCATATTAGCAAGGGTATGAGCAGCATATAAAGGGAAGCTATTTATTCCCTTTGACTGGCACTGTCAAGGCTGCACCTGGACTATTGTGCCCAGGTTGGTGTCTGCCTGTTGATGATGGATGTTGACAAATTGGACACATGTGACAAGTCCAGTTTGCCAACAAAAAAGAAATTATTATGTCTTTGCTCAATCCAGTGAAGAGGAATGGACTAAGGAGTGATCTAAAACCTGTCTGAAACTAGCCATCTAATGTAAACATTACCTGCAAAGAAAAATTACAGAGCCAAATTCTTCCTGGTAGTCAAAAATCCAAATCAAGGAGCAAAAGGCACTAAAATGGCAGTTTATGAGGAGGTTCAGGCTGAGCATTAGGAGAAGCATGTTCATTTGGAAGGCAATGAAGCACTGAAAAAAGTTGTTTCAAGACACTGTAGGATCACTACGCTTGGAGCTTTTCAAAACTTGACCAGATAGAGCTCCAGTTGTCTTAACTGAGTCTTGGCAATAACCATGCTTTGAGTAGAAGGTCAGTTCAGAGATGCTCTTTAAAGAACATTTCTATTGTTACATAATAGGAAAGGGCTTTATGGAATCAGACAAGAGATATGAAATATAAACCCAAGCAGAATCATAAGAAAAAATATTCAACAACAACTATTTGGCTTAGCAGTGCTGAAAAGAAAAAAAGTGACCACTTTTACTAACAGAAAAAAACCAGGTCTTTAAGGTTTTTATAAACCACTGTGAGAATAGCTAACTCTCTCAGAAGTCTTACCAATGAACTCACATTTGCTTTCAACTCTGTGTAGTGCAAAGGGCAGAAAAACCTTGAGTTCATGCTTTGATATGGATATGTGGAGGCAGAAAAATAGAAATTAAAAAAAAAAAAAGACAAAACAATTTTCAGCAATGCAAAATAGAACTTTTCTTAATTGAAAAATTATGATTTTGCCAGTATTCAACTGAAATGAGAAAGGGCATCACACAAAACTGCTCTTCAGAAGACCATGATCCTGCTTTTTAAGTCTACCAGATAAAGAAAAATTATTAAGCAACCAAAGACTCAAATCTAACTTGAAACAAAAACTTCACATCCAATTCTATTTGAAACTAATGGGTTATCATACCCAGGCAGATAACATAAATAGAGTATTAAAGCCAGTCACAATTCAGAGTTTTCAGCTTTCATGTCCGTGAAAATGAAATATTGACAGAAAGTAGAAGTGAGCAGAGATTTCTACAAACATTTGCTCAATTCACAGCACTTTAACTTTCTTGCTGGCAAAATCTCGACTGTCTCATTGGAATTGACACGCCATTTCTAACTGTCTGCTTTCCTCAAATAAAATTAACTGTTTTCTTCTGTCAGTAGGTTTAACTTCAGGGGCACCTATCTAAGTGAAATGTCTAAGCTTAGACTTCAGATTGAAAAAAATACATTCAGAGAATGCAAATTGAAAGGGCTTAAAAAAAACAACTGTAGAGTAAAAATTCTAGTTTTTAATCTATGCCCTGGAATTTACAATAACTAGGAGAAATCCAAGATATTGAAAAGAGCTAGTCAGAGGCACTTATTTTGATTCCTGCTGAAAGTACCAGTTTTACCTAAACTTTCACAAACTTTTTCTTTTCAAACAGAAAGATACCATAAGATCCAATTCATTTGAATTTCTACTGGCCTTGAGTCCAAGAAATCTATGCAGAAGCAATAACTCCCAATCTTATCTCAGAACTGTGCATAGTCTCTCCTGTGAGTTGTACTTAGTATAAATAATCTGATTTTTTTTTTAATCTGTTTAAGTGAAGAATGTAGCGGAAAATTAACTCCACACTATTTTTTTTCAGGTGGGAAATGCATTTTCCCCACTTTAAAAGTTAATAGACAGATTTTTCCTAGCATTTTCAGTCTTTTGTTTTGAAAAAGAAGGTTAAATATAAGCCACATAATGACAATAACAGCCCTGTTCAGCAGTGTCAAATAGTGAGATATTTCACTGTGACTTTTTTTCTTACGATAGAGTAAATCCTCCTGAAAATGTCAGTAGAAACAAATCTGAAATTTTTAGCTTTTTCACCTATTATGGTTTGAGTTGGTTTACAGGTGGAGCTACCTAGGAAAAAACCCATGAGTTTCATGTTTCCTAATCTCTAACCTATTAAGGAATATGTACTTTAATTATTCTGTGATATTCATTAACATGAAATAGACACAGAGAAACAGTGATGTAATTTTAAGTGCAGAACATCTTTAAAGAGCCTACAGAACAGAGCAGGCAGAGAATAAGGAGGCCCTAAACATGGTGAAAGATTTACTTACTTACAAAAGAAATAACTTTGTTCAGACTAAGAAAAATACTACCTGCCTCTCAATCACTGAAGTGTTTATTTATCAATATGATACTCTTACTGAATTCACAAATAAACCCAAAAAAACCCCCACCACAAGATGGCCAAAATCCAAATCCTAGGTTAAAAGGGCACCGACACAGTTAAAATAAGTTCACACATACGGAACATTATGTCTTTGGATAGCTTTCCCCGGAAAAATACTGTAAAATTCATATATTTTTAACCTAAGTGCATATATATATTCTGAAGCTAAGTGAATTACACTGACTGTGCCTGAAATGCTGAAGAGAAGAAAAAGAGCTAAGAGAATGGAAAGAAAGGAGTGTGGTTGCTAAATGATCTTGCCCTTGGTTTACACCAGTGCTGCTGCTCTCTTATAATTCAAGTGGGAAAAGACAACTATATCAGAGCTAATAAGCATCCAAAACTACCAGATCTCTGTTTCAGTCTCTCTTTTCCATGCAAGGGAGCAAGCTGAAGATGTCCTGTTAAGACCTAGCATCATTTGCCTCATGCTGGAGAGCCAAATATTCTCTGCTGGTGGGAACCTCGTAACAGGCTATTCTTAGAAGTAAAATACATGGCCAATATGATGTCTTCAAGTGGGCCTGGATCCATTCTCTCTTTTCCCCATTTACTGGGGCTTTCTGCAAAGGCTTGCAGGTCACACTGCATCACATTTTGCTCACACCTTATTTGACCTCCCTCACAAAATAGAAAATATTCTCCCATTGCACTCTTCCTGATGTCAGAATGAATTAATTAATTTGGTATGACCCTAAATAAATTTTTAACTACAGATGAAGTCATGTCACTGACTCTAGTTTAACTTAATACATTCAGAAACTCAGTTAAAAAAAAAAAAAAAAAAAGACAAGAAAGAATGTGGGAAAAAAAGCCCCTGCATTTTAATAAATGAGGACATGACTCTGTAAATAAATCAACTGATAACACACCAGCTAGACAAAAAGCCTAGCTGGAACAGACAGGATTACCTTACCTATTTTTTTTTCTCTTTATAGTGCTCAGTATTGAATAAAACTGCAGCCTTTGTTTATTAACTTTGCTTATTAGCAGCAGTGAAACTGCTCTTTGTTGACAGGGGAGCACAAAACAATAGCTAAGTACAATGGTCCTGTGAACATAAGAAAAAGTGAACATGAAGAAGATGAACATATGGACTATAAAGGACTGACACAATTAATGTTATCATATTTCTGTGTGGGTTTAACGATACCAAGATAAAATTATACAAGATGCATAAAAAGGAAAAAGGAAGTAGGTAGCGCCTGGCTATACCTGTTACTTCCAGTTTTCCTCAGAACAACAAACAGATATTAGCTTCTGCCTTTTCCTCAGCAGTTCCAACTAATTGCAAGATTAAACTGAGAATTGGTGTCTTTGTAATTGTTTCTTGTTTGTTAAAATTCATCTTCTACTGAATTGTTTATTGTACTCTTACAATCCATAATAGACATAAAGCTAGAAAGTTACAACTAATTTTTAACAGACACAATATAGTAAAACATCCAATTTATCAAGATCTTTTCCAACACCCCTTTAGTGATAATAAGAAATATGGGCATTTAAAATTAAAGATAATACCACATTGCTCCAAAAGTTTAATGGCCAAATTATTCAGACAAAGCTCCCTAATTTCTCCACAGCTGATAGTTATGAAAGTAATCACCTGTAAACAAGGAAGGTTCCTTCATAAGTCCATATGGAAACTACTTTACACCTTTGAATACTTTCACACCACTCTGTTTTATTTCAGTGTAATTGAGAAGGTTCTAATTATTCTTCTCTGGATCTTATTTAAAATCCTATGTTACAACAGAAGTTTCCACAACTTTCTTGCAAATATTATGGTGATTACACTGGGGGATTTTTCCTCATTCTCCATAGCTACTCATGTTGTTAAAAAAAAAAAAAAAATTAGAAAATAGTTTCTTAAACCATTGTGAGTCTGTCTATTCCTACCATATTTTTCTCATTTGACTCTAAAATAAACATTCTTAGTTACATTTTTAATTCTTTCTCCCTAAAAATATTCTTCATTTTTCCTCTAACAGATTTTGTCATCTAATTCTTTACCTTCTCCCGCTGCACTGGACATATCAGTATGACTCTGGTTTTAATGTTTAAACATCAAGCAGGTAAGCTAAATCCATACTGTTACACACAACAGTGGTAGTAGTTTTCCTTCTGCCCTTTAGCCTTGTGACAAGGCCAACACCTCCCAGGTAATTTTAGGTCTCATTTAAAGTAAGATTAACCATGCCAGTTGTAATTGAAAAAGTGCCTGACTCTCCAAGGAAACTCTCCAAGTTCATTCCACAGCTGCATTCATGCAGTTAAAATATTTTATCTCCAGTTCCATGGCCTTGTCCCTGTGTTTGCAATCCACACTATCCCAAAGGAGCTGCTTTGATAAAGTGCTGAAGCTGTAAGAACTGAACCTCAGCTGACAATGAAGATCAGGAGCAAGCAGTTGAACTTACAGTAAGAGTAGGCTGCCAGGAAGTGCATCTGTGACAAAGCACAAGACTAGGACCTTTAAAGCTGGGCATATGCACCATCATTGCATTTATATTTCATCCCAGTTATAGTAAGTAAAAGAAATGACAAGATTGTAGATTAAAAATTACAGATTGTTATGGTCAATTTTTTTTTTTAACTAACTCATTACAAAAGAAAGATGTAAGCAGTCAATCTGCATGCTTTACTTTACATCCAGATACCTTCAACTTCACTTAAATAATTTCTGCCAATTCTGATAGGAAAAAACAATTGTCTCAAAGACAATTGTGTTTCAAGTTTGGAAAAATAGTCATAGTTGACAGAAGGAAACTTTTAGAACTCTCTCATTTAAGGGTAACAATGCAACATGAGCCAAATTTAATTTGAATTTTAAAAAGGACACCATCAGAGGCACCTTACAAGAGGTGATAATATTTGAATCTTCAGTTCTACTGATACCATAACATTATCATGTGCTACTGCTGCTAAGTACTTTGGACAATTGAAAGCGGAGTTCTCAGAAACTGTGCATAGGAACAGTGAGCCTTTCTTTCTGCATTCAGTCTCATATTGATGACAACCAGCATCTGTGCCTAATTTCTGTGAGAGAAGGCACAATAGACAGGGAAAATCTATAGCCTGTATATTGCTGTAAAATAAGGGCATCAGGCATAGCATTATCCACATCTAGAATCATGACACTCTCAACTACCACCACTTGCAGTAGTCTATCCATTAGAAAATCCCAACCAAAAACCAAAATGTCTCCAGACCTGTAAGTCAATCAACCACAAAAGATCCCCAGGTAAAAAAAAAGTACAAAGGGTCAGAGCTCCTTGCTGAACAGAAAGGAAATAACATCTCATGATTTTTTTTTTTTAACAGAAAAGTACTTTGTTATCTAGAATTAGGATTATTTTGCAGCTATTGCAGCACCCTTACTATGTTATGAGCTTTATGCAAAACTCAAGACTCCTATTGGGATATCTTCCATACACATCTGAGACAGGATGTACACAGACTTTCATATCCTATACAGAAATTCTCACCTGAAATCTAAATTCCTAGAAATACACTTGGCTTTCATAAAAGTTTTCTTTTACAGTCTATTTGTATGCTATCATTCTACTTTTAGTATCAAAAAACATGCTGATTTTTACAGTTAGATGTTTCTTCCTGATTCACTTGAATGCTGTTTTGAAGCAGAAATATTACACTAATGTAAAAACATCAGAAATCTAGCTGCTTCTTGACTATCTCTACATTTTTGCTGATATTGCTTATTTTAGGAATTCTATTAAATATCAGTTCTAAGGATTCTGAACCACATTTATATACATTTTGATTACTAGATCTTTATTTTTAAACAGCCTTATTATTAAAAGTACACAAATTACTGTTCTTTCTAAATTATTCACTCACAAGAAGTTTCAGTTTATCTCATATTTTACTTGTTTTCATAAATGACACTTTTATTAACTACATTCTAAATTTCCTTTTAAAAGGTATATGGTACTTGCCAAATGGTCCTGAAAAAGAGGCTAATTCAGTTGTCGGCAATTAAGCACATTGCAACATTATTACATTTATAAAGGGCATCTCCAGCAGAGATAGTATTTCTCGTAGTCACTCGGGTTACTTTTTTTGCATCATCTGTTGACTTACAATAGGAAGCCATTCACTTCATACATGTAGTTTCAGAAATGTCAAAAATAACTAAGGTACTGTGATAAACATTTTTATCTTTACTATGAAAGGAAAAATTACTTTTTCATTGGACAATTACACACATAGCCAAAATAAATACACACTAAATAATAGGTCAGACTGTCTCGGCTCCGAAATGTAACACCTCCTGACATTGCAGTATCATGATTAGAATGAGTTCATTCCACATTGTTTACAACATTCATGAGCATTTTCAATTATTAAGTAACCCCTATCTTTTTACTTCTGTGACAGGAGTGTTCCTATCTTGATGATTTTCCTTTTCTAACAAACAGGAAATAAATGTGAGCAATGCTGGGAAAGCGAGCGTAAGCAAGTCTTGGTTGTGCTCACCGTATGGTTGTCTCAACTTCACCCAAGCAAACTAGACCAACGTTTGATGATGAACAATCACCACCAGAAGTGGTGTTTGCAATTATTTCTGATACCTCTTGGTTCTGACTGTGTCAGTATTCTTACTGTGAAAGTAGCACCAGCGAAGCCACATTGCTAGCAGCACTCAAGGGGGAGAGCCTCTTGAAACAGTTTGCCAGTTCTCAGAAGAGTGTAATCTTCCATACCGCTCACATTTTTAAAGTAACAGGAAGTAACGCCAAAACACAAATTACTTTCATCATGCTAACATATTTTTTTTAAACGAGGAAGGAGCTCAGAGAGACAGATGGTCTCACCTGCAGGAGGGTCTTCTTGTAAGAGCATGAACAAGGTGTTTAACGATTTTCCCCACACTAATTATATCTAAATCTATGCCTCCATACCTCGCCTTTACTGAAAAGGTGCACTGAACTCAAAACTTTGTTTCTCAGAAGTAAAATGTGTCAATTTAGGTTGCAGCAGTATTTCTTCATTTCAGATTAAAAGTATTTGATAAGAAGTATTTAGCAAAAGATAAGCAACTTGTGCTTCAAAGACTGTATAAATAATAGTTAATCTACTACTATTTCTGACAGATAATGCTTGAGTTTTCCAAATAAGTGGAGTTGTACAAAACCCAACTAATCAGTGTCAGAGAGAAGATCAGAATTTAATCCTATATTGAAATCCTTTAACCTCTTAATTAAAGCCTATTAATTAACCATTAAGAGCTCAGAGTTACTGGGTATACATGAGGGTTGTAAGAGAACGAAGTTCAGGACACCAGCTGGCCTGCTGCCCATGCTCGGCTGCCCATAACCCCACAGAGTGAAGGAAGCAGCAGCAAGCCCCGGGAGCTACCAGAGGGAGAAAGGACACTGACAGCTCTGTGAATATCTGTTTTCCGACAAAGCTAGAATACTGTAGTAAATACAAACAGATTTTACTCATATTTGTTTTAGCACAATGCACTTAAACAAAAAGAATAAGTCTTAGTTCTGCTCGTCACCAAGCAATTATTCTCCTGCACTGTAGTTCTTCTGTTCATGCATTTTATTTTTTCATATTATTGATCAGGGCACACAGATTACCATATTGTTAAGCCATCATGTAAATTGCTGAGAAACCTTTTTTTTCTTTTTTTTTTAAATAATAAGATCTGCAGCCCTAACCCCTGAGTGGGTTCAATGCAAATCAGACTTGGCAGACTCTGGCAGAAGGAAAGCCTTACTTTATAATGTGGTTTTCCCTTTGCTCTTTCTCACAGAGGTATCCTCAACTGCCATGACTTTTTAAAAAATCTATTAGCCTAATTATAGACATTGTGGAACAAAATTTGGAGAAAGAAAGAATATTTATTATCTTCCCTACTGCAAAACCTGGTCAATTCCACTTGTAGAAAATAAATCATGTCCAAAATCAATTGCCATTCTTATTTTGCATGTCTTTTGTATCCAGGACTGACCAGACATCACTGTTCAAAGATGACACAATACCAATACTGATATATTTCCAATTCTTTCTGCTATTGTAGCTAAGCTGCTACAACAGGATCTTTGTAACAGTCGGTTGCCAACATTGAAAGCAAGAGCTGTCTTTAAATACGGACACCCAAAGAAGAAGCTTATTATATATCCATCTCACTTTCATCCTTCCCTGGCCTCTAAAGGTAGAATCAAAAGGCATGGCTGTGATATCACAGCCAATACCTGAACAAATCACCAGAAGAAGTAAAGTTGTGATCCTAGGATTATCGCAACTCATCAATGTTGCATGTCTAAGCAAAGAAAGAATATTCATTTAGTGCACATAGGTAATTATTATTGTAATACCTAGGAAATATACTCAGTGAAGTCCCAAATCCAATAGCAAATCTTTTAAAGAATAGTTTCCAACAGAACACATAGCATAATATTTTCTTAAGAGATTCAATATAGATACTGTAAAGAGAAGAATGCAGCAACATCATTAGATATGATGAAATAGACTACAGTATGCATGCTACTTTAAATTCACGTTTAATCTTGAAACAGACAACATGCTGCTGTTGCTGAAGTTACCTGTTAATCAGATTTCTGTCATACAGATATGAGTGATTTTCACCCTGTTGGTAAACACTGCACTAGAAACAATAAAACATGTTCAGCTCTTAGGCACATAACTGGGAGAAGGGGGTGTCCACAACTCTCCCAAAACTGTTTTCTGACACAGTCTGTATACATGGATAAAGTATGCCTGAGATTAGAGGTCTGATTGTGTTCCTACTGACAAAATCAAAGTTCTCTCTGCTTAACATCCTCACACTGAAACAAGAAAATCCATTTCCTACAATAAACCTATTCTTAGTAATCAGCTGTGGAACCAGAGAATATATAAATGGATGCAAAACTTCCTAAAGGATAAGAAAAAGGTGACATGTAGAAAGAGTAACTAGAGTTACTGACCAGCTTTCAAATTTTGGAGTCATTGAATCATGTTAGTGACAAATCCAAATTCTAAATAGGCCCCAATCAAAACTGGATTTCTGTTTCGGTGACAGTGCCTTTTTTGCTCTGTGAGAATCTTCACTGTCTGTTAATATTATTCATAGATGAGACTTTGTACCCAGTAGTATTCCTCCTCACCCCAGACTTCTGATCAACTCACCCTGGCACCATCTGTCTGTGTTTGTTCTGAGTCCAAGATACTCCAGGAGCCACATCACTACGAATTTACTTCAACTTTCTCTCTATACAGAACATAGTCAGAAAAACATCCTTGGAAGAGATAAGTATATTCTCTAGTTTTGTAAAATCAATATTACTTCTACTATGATCACAGAAAGCCACCCATGAGTGCACAAGTAAAAGAAAATGGGAATGATGATGTTGAAAAAGTAAAAAGATACATTCATCTGTAAAAGAGAAGAGCTGACTGAGGGTTTCATGACACAAATATTTTGAGGATTGTCGTCCTTTTGGAGCATACCTGAATGTTCTGACTACCTGTTCAATTGTCCTCAAATCTCTAAAACCAGAACTAGAGTGAAGACTACCACCAAATAACAAAAATCTGCTCTTGGTGATAAAAGACGATTGTCTCATCTAGTATGCCTTCCCTAGGTAAACATGGCAGAGCTCCACATCCTGTAGTCAGCCCTTCTAAATCAGTCTAATCCTTTCCTGGCTGAAATAAGGGACAATAAATAGATGCTTCTTTCCTCTAGCCTTGCTGCCCTGTAACACCTCTTCAATTAAGGAATGAATATTTAATTATATTTTTATATAATTAATTGACCAAATACTACAACTACTCCTTATCAAAGGAATAAGACAACAGTGATAATAACACTTTACTCACCCTCACTCTGAAAACTGTATCACAATCAACCACTGCAAATACATCAAAATAAAAGCACACAGCTGAGAGAATAAACCCTTCCAAAGACAAATACAACTCTAACTCATTGCTATCAATTATACAGAAATGGTGCTGAAAAAAGTTGGGAGTTTAAAAGCATGTAAGCAACATTACTGAACTTTCATCTGAAAAGCTCTGCAGCTTGGAAGCCTAATTGTATTTTCAGCAAGCCTAATTGTGTTTCCTGACTCCAGGGGACAGGAATTCCCCAGATGCTGTTGACTGGCGGGTCTGGTTCTGCTTTCAACCTGCAAGTAAGCAAAAATATCCACTGCTATGTGAAACTTAGCATGAAAACCATCACTGTTTCCACTGGTATCAGCAGCAGCCAGAAGTGCCCAATACTTCATATTAGCATTCAGCACTACCCATAGCTGGGTCATTTGTAGAAGTAATTCCAGAGGTCCAAACTACTCTCAGTACCTGCATTCAATAGCAAACCTTAAGATGTATGGTTTAAACAACACAGATAGCCTTTGTGAAGTGCCACACATCTTCAGTATCCACCAGATCCATTTCCAGAGTCACTGGCATTAACGGTTTTAGAACTTGCTTCCTGGTTCTGACATTTGGTATTGGTCTATGAACCTAATTGTTGATTTTCCAAGAATTTGATCCAACATCTTGAGGGTATTTATGCAGTTAAATGTTATGATGTTATAATTGATTAAACCATGATCACCGAATCTCTCCTCTTTCCTAAATATTTATTCAACATTTTTCATTATGCTCTTATCTTGATATCTCTACCTGTGGTGCAGAACAAAAATATTTAGAATATTTTTAATATCAAATTACCATTCATTAAAACTACCCTTTGAAAGCCTTTTTTAATGCACCAATCACTACTGATTTAAGAAGCCTGATGTATTTGATACAAACAGTTAAAGGTCATCAGTAAAGCCACTTTGATTGTTTCAGGAAATGTTATTTTTACTCCTAAATAATCTTTTATACATCTCTGACTTCAAATTCTTCATCAGTTGTCTCCCCAATTTGTCCAATAATTAAAATACTTCTAGTTATTTCCAGAAATTTTTCAATCACTCAGTAGCATGTACAGCAGTAGCATGTACAGCAGAAGAAATGAAGGTATCTTTTGATCATGTTTTCTTACTACAGTTTATATGGAAAAATGACCCAAACCAAACCAAAATGAGAATTACTCTGGGATAAAGATACTGCTCTCAAAAAACTATACAAGTTACCTTTACATTAGTCATACCCTTACTCATGTGTGATACTCAATATCCTGGGAGGTTACTCCTCTTTCGTAAAAGCCATGTTGAGTTTTTCCAGGTAAAATGTTGAGAGGATGAAATAGATTGAAAGAAGGTGATAAGGAGACATATATTGAGGAGAGGTACCAAAGGACTGTTTTGATCTACAGTCTCATGCAAAAGGTCTAGAGAATCATCCCTGGAGAAAGTAGCTCTTAGCCTGTAATACCAGGTGAGCCTAATGACAAGCACTGAACACAGCAGAAAGCTCAAGTCAGCAGTTTTCATATGAAAACAGAAGCTGTAATGCCAAAACAAGCCCAAGTTAACTGTGCCATAATTGTTTTTCCCAAGTGATGAAAACAGACATTCATAACTCTGCTGTCTTGTGCGAGTGCATCCTGGACATACTCTACATTTACAGTACGACGAGGGTGGCTGCATGACTCACAGAAGCATGGCTTTAGGGAAGAGAGAGATCAGTTCCATTAAAGTCTAACTAGTTCCAACATCCTTTGATTTTATGATTCTGACTGCTAAGCTTATTATTTTCTCTTGGAAAACTCAACCAAAAAGAAGAACGGTAGCCTATAAGCATCTATTTTGACATATTTTTAAACTAGATAATGCAGAAAATGCTATAATGTGTTGACCTATTCTTCAAATCCAATTGTATTAACTTAAATTTAAAATGTTTAGAATACGGAAAATACTGACAAAAATAACAAATATCCATGGTGAGGAAAACTGTAACAGAGTGGAGCAGCCCAGAGAACCAAATAAAATACATTGGGAACTTTTCAGAGAGAGATCAGAAAATCTTTAAAATAGAAAAACAGAAATCTTGAGTTTGAAGAAGATGGTCTATGAAAACAATTCTTGTGTCATTAAAAGAAATTGTCTCAACTAACTGGAGCCCAGAAATCACATACACCAAGCACAGCCTGGCTGTACATTCTGTTTTTCTCCTTAGGTTTCAGACTAGGATCCTGTCTATGCAGGAAGGCTGTAGAACTGCTGAAATCCCAAGCTTCCCTTCCGTTTCAAGTACCCTAACTGTTGCTTCATAGCATAAAGTTTTTGTGCTGGGCTTATATTCCTAATGGGAATATTAATTCGGTAAGAAAAATTACCAGAGGGCAAATAACGACATAAAGCATGCCATACAAAGTGATTCAGATTACATAAATCCCATGGAAATTCAGATTTTCGTATTGTTTTGTTCATGAACCTGAATCATGAACCTGACCACAATTCATCACTGTAATATCACACATTTTTCTTTCTTATCCAATTATGAGAAGACAGTTGTTCCCTGCTTGAAGAGAAAGACAAATGTATTTAAAAAGTTGATAAAATTTTCTATCAACCTGCAAACAAAACATAAGAACCAGAAGATGCTCTCTTTTCTTTTCTTTCGCTTAGTCTCTCCCAAGTCATTTCCAGAAATGTGACTAAGAGATTATTTTAACAAAATAGAAACTTTGTAAGAAAGCTAAGAATATGTTGCTTATGACAATATTTCCTTGATTAAAAGAAAAAAAAACAACAATTATTAAAAAGCTACTTCTGCAAACTTGAATTTCCCTCAAATAGACACAAATAAAAATTTATGTACTATGAATGGTTGAAAATTTATAGATAGTCTCTGAAAAAAACACTATACATATTAGCAGCCGTGGGTGCACGGAATAGTCATTTCTAAATTTAAAAAAAAAAAAAAAAAAAGATGCCTCTACAATGTAGATCTGTATTTCCAAGAATTAATAATCACCTACTTTTTTTTTCATTTTTTCACCATAGTTTAGTCAGAGTGCCTCAGCAATAAAAGCCACTCCTCTGCCAGTTTAGTCCCTGACAAATTAGAAAAAAGAAATTGTTCAGACTTCATTTAGCAAGTCAAAACCATCTTATGCCACTTCTTGGAATAATCTTACTTGGAAGTAGTAATATTGCACGTAAAATAGGGTTCACATCACTTCTACTCACAGAATATAACATGCCCAGTCATTTTAAGGAGAACATTAAATTATCATGAATAATGTCGAGCCAGTTGTGCGCAGCAGCTGGGGCCTGACCTTCTCTAGAAGTTCTGACCTTCCTAATACAAGATCTGATGAACATCATATAAATTGATGGATGATCTTTATCATCAGTTCTTCACAGAATGAAATGCACAATTCTTTTTTGGCAAATAAAAACTAAAGCATTCATTGGGCTTACAGTTAATGCCAAAATGGGTGTATAGCCTCTATGTTTTGCAAGAACACCTTTTGCCTCTGTCCTAAATGTTCCACTGGAAACTGAGGTCACTGATTCAGCTGCAGGCTTAACATGCTTTCCTCTTATTACACGAGTATCACTTCTGTCTTGTTTAAGTTAAGCTTAAGCCAGCATTTTCTAAATCTATTTGCTTATCTCATTCAGACAACCTGTCATCCCTCTAGGGGTACTGTCTATTTCTTCTGGAAAGCAGTTCCAATCAGGATGTTGTCAGCATATTAGTAGTGCCACAGCCTGTGACATTCACAAACCCTGAGAAATTGCAAAAATTAGAGAGAAAATACTTCCCACAAAGCTTTTAGGAGCTGCTCTATGTTAATGTATTGCAGCCTGTATTGTCTACTAAGCAACACCTTACACCTATATGCATATACATATGGAAACACTCCATTCTTCAATCATATATTTTTTACTTCTATTTATGTTACATAACACAAAAGTTCTAGAGATTTCTGTACAGATTTCTGCTGTCAAATTAAATGATTGACCTCTTACGGTTCTTAGCAAGCAACCAAACTTCCAGCCTGAAAATAAACAAAACTGTTTATGGGAAAATGGAAAAAGTCATGCCATCTTTTCAATATTTGGATGTCTTCAAGCAGCAAACATTAGAAAATTTCTTTCCTAAACCGCTGCATAAAATCACAGAGCTCTCATATCTTGAATACTGTGATGCTGATCACTGTTAACTAAAAAAGATCTAATAGGGTTTTTAAAAGGAGATAAGACAACAAGGATGACCAGAAGCAGTTCCTGTCACAGAAGGAAAAACTGTGACTCTATGGCTTAAAGGGATAACTGTATGAAATATAGTAGACTGCATGGAACATAACAGAAATGTTTAAATGTTATACATCGTATAGACAAATTATATAACACACGACTAGCACTTCCCATTGAAAATAGCAGGAAGTAGTTTTAAAGCAGACAAAGGGTGACACTTCTCTATACAGCTAATTAAATTGTACAATTTATTTTCACCAAGTTCTGAAACCAAGAATATAAAGAGGTTTAAAACGGGATTGCAAATAACTATGGCAAACAGATTCCTTATTGACAGGAAATAAACCCAGCAGTATGTGTGCAGCCACTGCCACAGGAAGTCACTAAAACACCTGTATCAGAACCAGTCTATGCATACCCTTCTCCTTATGCATGTTCTGGGTACTCATTGCTGGGCACTGCCAACATACAATATTACAACAGTGGAATCTTCAGAGCCTTCTAGCATGGGAATTCCTTTCTTGTGATTGGAGCTTGACGCCATTACATAACATGCCAAGATTCATGCAAAATAAAAATATAAGCTCCAAGACAAACCTTTAGGCACAAGACCACCATATCCTAATGAGGAACAACCTGAATACACCTTTTACAAAATATATACCTTATGAATCTGAAGAAATAAAAATTGGTAGGCTGATTTTTGAGCATCAAAAGCAGTTGCTTCAGGGGGCAGCTAAGAATTTCTACTCTGTAAGGATTAAAATATGGAAATATCTCAAACACATGATAAAACTCATGATGAAGTGCACATGTGCTGGAGATAAAAGTGTTCTTCATCAAGGCAATACATGCAAGACCACTCTCAATATCAGAATGATCACAGAAATTGGGACAGGTGCCTGACATCTGCAGGAAAGAAAATGTCACTTCCACCTTGAAGAAGCATAAGGATCTACGGAACCGCAGACTGGTCAGACTCACCTCCATTCCTGAGAAAGTAACGGTACAACTAATCCTGGGAACCATCTCTAGGAACATGAAATACAAAAAAGTCATCAGGAGGCATTTACCAAGGGGGAGTCATGCTCAATCAATGCATGACCTTCTACAATGAAATGACTGCATGAGGGGAGAGCAGTGAATATTGTCTATCTTGTCTCCAGTTAGGCTTTTCCCATTGTCTCCCATAACATCCTCATAGAGAAGCTGAAGAAGTTCAGACTGGATGAGCAGACTTTGAAGTAGACTGAGAACTGGCTAAATGGCCGGGCCCAGAGTGGGGAGATCAGTGGCACAAAGTCTAGCTGGGGGCCAGTTCCCAGGTTTATCCCAGGGGTCAATACTGAGTCCAGTCCTGTTCAGTACCTTACTGATGCAGATGATGGAGCAGTGGGTACCTTCAGCAAGTTTGTGGATGACACCAAACTGGGACGAGGGGCTGATATGCCCGAAGGTTCTGTTGCAATCCAGAGGGACCTTAACAGGCTGGAGAAATGGGCTGACCAGAACCTCACAATGTTCAACAAGGCAAAGTGCAAAGTCCTGCACCTGGGGAGGAACTACACGCACCAGTACAGGCTGGGAACTGCCCAGCTGGAGAGCAGCTTTGCAGAAAAGGACCTGGAAGTCGTGGTTGAACGTGAGGCAGCTTGCCTTGAGGAAAATGGAAGTGAATAGCATTCTGGGTTGTATTAGGCAAAAGCATTACCATGAGGCAGAAGGAGGAGATCCTGCCCTTTACTCAGCGCTGGTGAAGCCACACCTAAGTTCTGTCTCCAGTTCTGGCCTCCCCAGTTGAAGAGAAACATGGACATACTGAAGACAGTCCAGCAAAAGGCCAAGAAGATAGGGACTGAAGCATCCCTCACATAAGGACAGACAGAGAGCTTGAACTTTTTAGCCTAGAGAAGAAAAAGTTCAGGGAGGGGATCTTATCTGAAGGATAATACCTGAAGAAAGGGTACAAAGATAATGGATCCAGGCTCTTTTCAGCAGTGTCCAGTGACAGGATCAGAGGCAACAGGCACAGACTGAAGCACAGAAAGTTCCCTCTGAGCAGAAGGAAACACTTCATTCTAGGAGTGACCAAGCACTAGCACATGACCAAGCACAAGCACATGTATCTCTTGCCCAGAGATTTTCTAGAGTCTCCATCCCTGGATATATTCAAAATCCAGCTAGACATACTTGTAAACAATGGCCCTAGATGATCCAGCATGAGAAGGAGGGTTGGGCAAGATGACCTCCAGAAGTCTTTTCCAACCTCAACCATTCTGTGATTTTGCAGTACAAAGTTCATGTCCAAGAGCATCAGACTAACCCTACCTCTGCCCATAAGGACACATGGTCAATGGTTCTACAAAAATAACTTCTCCAGAACAAAAGTGAAATCTGTAACATGATACCTTGTTTTCACACACTATTCTGCTTTCTCTCACCACATTTTGTCCTTCCCAGATTCACTGTAAATAAACTTTTTCATCAGCAAAGGTGGACAATCAGATATATCTTGAAATTAGACTCAGATACTGACAGTGATTTCAAGTTAAAAATGGTCCAGTATGTACGAATAGTGGTAAAAATTTCTACAGACATTTATTCTCCTGCCCAGTGTCCCACAGTGTTCCCCGGTACAAAATTCTTTGCAAGCCATTAATGTCAGAAAAAGGAATGAAATTTAAAAGTTGCACCATTAGTATTTCTGTTCAATTTTCTCCCTGAAAGTTTACAATAATCACAAAAATAAATCCTGATAATTAATACATTAATGAAATTATCCCAAATAAACAGTGCTGGAAGACACTTTTAAAAGTCACTCAGACCATTCTCTTGTCCCAGCACAGGACCAGCTACACTTCTGCCTCTTCTAACATATTTGCCAAACCTGCTCCTTAAGATTTTCACGGGTTCCACACAAGTCCTAAATAAAGTATGCAAGCATTTTAAGTTTTCTTTCCATTAAAAGGTTCTCCCTGCCAAGTTCAGTCCTCCCTAATGCAATTTAGGTTTATTACTTTCAGCTTCACTATTAGATGAACACGGAAAAGTGATAATTGCCTTCAATTTTTCAACAGCATTCTGTATAAGTAAAGACTTGTCCATCTCCTTCATTCCCTGGGATTTTCTCTTCAGGAGGTTAAATTAACTCATGTGTTTGATTCTTTCCTAATACATACCATGTTTTTTAGACACCTACTTATTCATTCTTATTACTCTCCACTGAATTACAACTGCTCCACGTAGTTTTTGAAGGGCATACTACTCCAGGTGAGATCTTACCGAAGCCTAGCAGTGTGAAAACCTGTTCACAGCACTTTCTGGCTACTGTCTGTACACGCCTGTATGACATTAATCTCTTTCAGGATACTGGCTACAGCTCAGCTTACATACTATTATGGCTCCCTGATTCTCTGCCAAAGTACATTACCCTAAACTATTTTTCTTTGTCCTATGTCAACCACATAAACTACCTCTACATAACGTCACTTTGCATTTTTCCTTTTGAATGGCATCATAACATCATAACCATATCTTGGGGTTTTCACGATAATTTTTGAATATAATCCTTCCATTAGATGTTAGCACAAGACTGGGAGAAGTGTATCTATACATTCAGTGAGTATACAAATTAATTAATTTCTTAATTATATAGCAAAAACACTGAACAAAAGTGATTCCCAAAGAGATCACCATTCAAAAAAAAAATCCTTCCATAATAACAGTAACCATTTATAAATACTTTTTGTTAACTATAACTCATCTGTTTACACTGCCCATACAGTATTTTCAGTTTCTTGAAAGCCATATGCTTCATATGTACAACACTGGTAAGCAGAACAAATTTCGCTGAGTTGAGGAAACCGGGAATACAAAATACCAAGGTATTGTGAAAAAGCTGTAATATTGCCAGTATCTAACAATAATCAAAAAATAAAATATTCACTATTAATATTGCATACAATTTTATAAGCCCTTAAGTGAGAATAGCAGAAAGAGAGCTCAGAATAATACATTGCTTCATAGAATATCAGTTTTATGCCCTATTTTTCCATTTTAAATCATGAAAATTTTTCACTACGTATTCTCAAAAAACATCCCATCTTTCATGACCCACAAGTATGAAGGTCCACTTAAATATACGTATTAAAAAATGAATGAACATTAATTCTGCCTGGAAAATAATTAACAAGTTATGTGCATGCTTTAAACAGTTATGCATGAGTTCAAAAGCAAACATTTCTTTTATCACACCAACTTACAAGGCATTCACCTCTAGAAGATAGAAAAGACAGCAACTTAACTGTTTAAAGCTTAAATTACATCTGAAGTACATTCTAAGAATTTGAAAATTTAGAATAATAAATATTTTTTCGTTTCTCTTTATGAAGAGAGTATTTTCAGCTCCATACTTTAAGTTCTACTCTAAGAATGAATGTCCTAGCTTTGCCAGTTTCTGTTAAAACCTAAAATTTTCAGATAGCAAAAAAAGTACTGGCTTAACTGTATAAAAGGTTCACGGATGAAATACCGGCACCACCAAAGTCAAAATTTCCTCAGCTTTGACTGACCCAAGATTTCACCTTTTATCTGCTGAAGTTCTGAAACTTTACAGATATTCTAAAAGCATGATAAAAATGACATGATGTTTTCCTGGTCCTTAGAAAACTCTTCCTACATATTATGTAGATTCATATAGCATTCTATGCATGACCCAAACCATGCATGTGCATAGACACGCTATAAATAATGCTGCATGTCTTGTCATTCCAGCTCCTCATGCACAGAAAACACATCACTTCACCCAGAGTTTCATATATGAAACAATTGCCAAAAAACAAAACAAAACAAACAAAAAAATACACCCAAAAAAACCCCCAAACCAAATGGAACAGTAGCAACTCCTTAAACGCAATCACTTAAGTTACCGATAAGCAGAGTAAAACCTGATTTTCAGTTTTCCCTTTGCAAATGAGGGGTTGGAAAGCAAATGGTGCTCAGCTTGTAAAATGCCCTCGGCTGAATGTTCTAAATGGGCAATTATTTTAAACATACTCTCCAGGATGTTCTAATGCTATACAGACATTACTTAATCTACAGAGAGCAGCTTACTTACGTCTGGGGCTCCTTTTCATTTTGCTGTTTTTGCTGTGGTTGAAGAACGTTATTTACCAGCTCAGTGATCCCACTAAAGGGAAACCACCTGTTTAAACAAGCAAATAATGTGACTGAATAACCAATAAAACCACACTAGTTTAAATGTTTTCTTATCCAACGTTAGTAGAAATACACAGGCGGAAAAGCTAGAGCCAATGGGAATGTCAGCTGCAGAACTAAGTCAGCCACTAAGGGTGTAAGGGAAGTAAAGTTTTACAATTCACCAGTTCACAAGCAGGAAGCAAGAACCTACATCCAGCTAACATGTGGATGGAGTAAGAAGCTACAGGCAGCTCTCTTACAAGCCAGTCAGGAAGCAGATGACAAACTACCTGCAGCCTATCAGGTATCAGTGAAAGCTAATACCATCAAAGGTGCAGAGAGCAGAACACGGCAAAGGTAGAAAAGTCAAGCCTATTGCATCTTTAAGATATTTTACTTACTGTGTCGGCTGTGGTTTTTGCTCTTCTTTGACCCTAAAAAATAAGTTTGCACAACTGAGTGCAACATGTTGAAAACAACTACCCTGAAGTACTAAAATCTGTATCAAATGGGAAGGGAAAAGTTCCTATTTTGAGTTAAAAGGATTTGCTTTAATATTTGTTGTATGTTTATATTAAGTTGTACTATGGGCTTATTTCCATATAGTTTTAAAAATGGGGAGTGCCAAGTATAGAAAACTTTAATATGTAACTAAAAATTAAATCAGTAATGTTCTATGCCTGCCTTTCAATTTTTTTCACATAATACCACGTTAAAACATTTCCAGCAATACATTCGACTATAAATACAAAGGAAGGTGCTTTGACTTTGTGAACTACAATCCATCTTTTTTTTTTTATTCACAACCAAACTGCCTGTCATAGTTCACGGCCAATTTATAACACGTAGTATGACATTTAAAATGCAATATACTAAGCTAATAGATTAAAGGAAAATCTGCATTGTATTTATTAAGCTACAGTGATGTCAGGACCTGAAGACAACGTAACTAAAAACTAGGTAGGGAAAGCTAATGAACTTTAATCTTGAGTGAATTTTACTAGGACTTGCTTAAAGAAATACCTGGATAACACATACAGGAGGTCTGTTTAGTACTGATTAATATTTTTCCACTTTCTTTAGGAAAATATTCCATCTAAAATACATGCTTTAACTAAAGTGAGCAAGCTGATGTTCTCTTACTGAGCCTGTGCTGGTTTCAGCTGGGGTAGAGCTAATCTTCTTCACAGTGGCTGGTATGGGGCTGTGTTTTGAATTTGTGCTGAACACAGGGCTGATAACATAGAGATGCTTTTGCTATTGCTGAAAAGGGCTTACACAGAACCAAAGCCTTTTCTGCTTCTCGTACTGCCATGCTGGTGAGGAAGCTGGGGGTGCATGGGAGGCTGGGAGGAGACAACACTTGTCCTGAGCTGGGATGGGTGACCCAAACTGACCAAAGGGATATTCCAGACCATATGATGTCATGCTCAGTAAATAAAGTGGGGTGAAGGAGGAAGGGGGGACATTTGGAATGATGGAGTTTGTCTTCCCAAGTAACTGTTATACCTGATGGGGCCCTGCTCTCCTGGAGATGGCTGAACACCTCCCTGCCCATGGAAGCAGTGAATTAATTCCTTGTTTTGCTTTGCTTGTGTGAGTGGCTTTTACTTGACCTCTTAAACTGTCTTTGTGTCAACTCTTGTGTTTTCTATCTTTTACCCTTCTGATTCTCTCCCCGGTCCTACTGGTGAGGGAGTGAGTGAGCGGCTGCCTGGGCCTTGTTTACTGACTGAGGTTAAGCCAGGACAAAACCCAAGAACAGAGACACACATCCATAGGAATATTTACATCCTCTAATTGCAGGTATTGGCCTTAAATATCAAGTTAGGATCTACCTTCCCTACATGTTCAAAAACCCAAAAAGGTTCCTAAATAGATATTCTGAATGTCTCTACAGAGAATACTCTCACCTAACTATACAGGAAGTACAGGCTCATAATTTTAAGTGGCTGCTTAGTGTTGCACAGAGAACTAAAGCTCACCAAAATAGTTCCATATCTCCTCCACCGTATGCTATCACAGGAAAGAACTCCATAAAGAGGATTCAGTGACTACATAACAAATAAGTGAACAATGAGAACCACTGAAGTCTTTCCAAAACTGGGTACAGAAAGGGAAAACTGAACATGCAACACACAGTAAAATGTCTTCTAGCATGATTTTGCCTCTTCAGCACTTTAAAAATTTATATACAAAGTAACATTCCAGTACAAAAACAAAATAAATAATAAACAAACAACCCCCACAAAACCAAGCAGGTATATTTAAAAAAAAAAAAAAGTAAAAATAAAAGTGTCTCATGACGTTGCAATTCCACTCTATCATACATCTTAGTCATAATATTATCTTTAATCAAGAGAATCCACACTAGTTTTTCAATGTAGAACATTCGAAGCAGGAGAACTGGGAGGGACGGGAAATTAAAGCATGTCCATACTTTCCTCACTAGGTAGTTCAGGACATTTTCGATTCCATAACATTATGAGCCTTAAGGCTCCGTGGTCAGCTGTAAGAAGCAAACACTCCCAGACAGCAATTCAGAGTTCCTAAGTAGCATACACAAAACTAGACACTGAAATGAGACCTCCCTGACAACTGCACATTGAATATATCACTAATCTGTATATTCCTTTCCATACATGATTTCCAAACATACTTACTTGACACTTTTAAGTTATTACTTCATTGTGAATTTTTCTATTGAACTAAACAAAGGAAATCTGAGCCCTTCACATAATCAGATTACAACACCACCTTTCCTTTGGATAGTGACAATGGTCAATAATTTTTCACATGTGGAACTGATATCAAATTACTGTAAAGTCCTAAGTGGGTAGTTTGAAATCTGTGGTAGGTTTTTTTTTTTCAAGAGGATCTAGCATCTTTACATAAGAGTATATATCTGGTGGCTCCAATTGCAGCTGCAAACCCTTGGTATTTTTGAAAATCTTACAATCAATTTTTAGTTTTGCACCATTAAATAAAAGACATTGTCCATTATCAGACATGTTGAAAAACAGCATTTAAAATTAATTTTTCAGCATTTTATAGGAACACTGTGTTCTAAGTCAGGATATGACCCTACAATTCAAAATATCTATCTTATAAATTAATCTTTTCTCCTCCTAGAATTCTGTGTCTCATTCACTATACACTTTCCAACACTGCAGTTATGTGAGGACGAGAGCTTCCATTATTATATAACAGTGACGCATTCCTTGAGCACTCTCCATACATCCTTCATTCCCTGGATTAGGAAATTATCTTCCTTGACATTATAACAAGCATGGAAGGCAAACTACAATTTGAAAAGAAATTATGAAAAAATCTTTTGAATTAATAGATTCTACCAGATGATTTTATATTAATATTAACCTCGTGGATCACTAGGCCTGAACCCTTCAGGTGTACAGCACAAGTATTTATCTTTCAAGGTCAGAGAATGGATACAGATTCTGGATCTAAACCAGAAAACCACAGACTAATTTCTGCTACATTTTTTCCAAAAGACTTCATTCAGATGAAATTACAAGTTATAGCAACTGACGGAAATAATGATATATTAGAGGAAAGGCACTGAATGTATTTTTAACATTGCTGTGGTTTAAGTATCTTTTTCTAGACAGAAAAGGACTAAAGAGACTCCAGATACTTGAACCCTGTCTACATGTACACATACAGTTGTATTTCCTCTGGTTACAAGAGCTGCTTTGTGTTTCACTGGATTGTGTACTCCCATATTTATGCATTGCTTTCTCCCCTCCTTTTAAGAATCAGCAACAAATAATTGCTTAAAAGAAGTGTCTTGCCAGGTCAGAAAACCCCAAAACTTCCATTTTCTCAACGGACCAACTGAAATAGCCCAAGAAGTATAATTGCATTCTGCTCCTTCCAGGCTACCTGTCTTCATTTAACCTTCCTATGTCTTTTCAATCCTATCCACTCAAAACTCTACCAAGAACAGCGCCAGTTCTCATTATTCACTAGAAACAAATTCTGGTCAACACCTGTTTACTAAAACCACCAGCAGCCTGCAGATAATGTGTCTGATCAACAGTGACTGAGACAATGCATTCTAACAGTGCAGAATACTAAGTATTTTACCATCTATTATAAAATTTTAGAGGAGTTTGAAACTTTTTCCACAATTTTTTTTGCAAAGATCACAACTCCATACACTACTCCACTTGAAAACAAGCCAGAATTTTTCTACTTGCCAACAATATAGAATTTTTACACCTTGCACTTTGTTATCAGAAACCTCTACCCTTTGAAACATACACAGCACCATTACTCTTGGGTTCCTCTGCAAGCCTACACAGTGCAAGTGCCAGACCCCTTTGATCTTTTCCAGTAGCTAGAAACATTAAGCTAAATCTCAAGTCTCAGTGAACAGTTTTTGATGTTAGATCCTCTCCGTGTACTAAAAATTTCCTCAAAGATTAAGGCTATTCCCACTGGCACAGGGAATGAATATGAGAACAGAACAGAAAGAAGAGGGAAGAGAACAAGAAAAATGGAAGCAGGAGACTAAGTAATGGAAACATCAATATAAAAATTATTACTATCCCTTTAAACTCCTAATACTTTTCTATTTTTCAATCTACTGCCACCAGTAAAAGCTTCTCTCTAAAATCTACTATGTCAAAACCATAAAACATTCTTTCCAAAAGGTGCTTTGGAGACAGGTAAACTAACAAGCACTCTGTTATCAGAGCTCATCTCTATTTTAACATACTTGGATGCATAGCCACAAAATCATATGAAAATAACCCTTAAAACACACTCTACACCACCTAGATATCTGTATTAGCTCAAGTGAAGTTTGGGGAATCCAGATTTCAGAATCAGCCATCCTTGGCAGGGATAAACATCATAATATGTACCTCTAACCCAGTAGTACTCTCAATATTCACAACTTGCCATCCATGGACCTACAAGCACAAGGAGATAGATTAGCTAATCTGCAGGAATAAACTGGGTGTACCTAATGTCTCCTAGAAACACTGAGTTGAGCATACAGCATATAACACTCTATATCACTTTCATTTAAAGATGCTACAGGCCAGGAGTTTCAGTCTTTTGCTTAATAATATTCTATATTTTCCTTATTTCCTAACCGACTCAGTGGACTAGGATAGACCACGATGGAAGTTTTTTCTAGTCCTTTTGTTGAAATTGAGAAGATTGAAAAAGCAAGTCAATCTTTTGCTTGGAACTCATCTATTAAAAAAAAAAATCTAAATATATTTTATTGTTACTATTAATGCTGTAAAGTTCTAGTATCAATTTAATGATACTGTTGATGCTTCAAGAGTAGTTATTTTTATTAAATACATTGCCTAGGAAATCCAGAGAGTGGGATACTCGCATGCAATTTTTAATTTTAGAGAACATAGATCCTAATGGTAAAGCAGGATATATGTGCAGTAGTCTCAATGAGCAATGCATGTTACACTAAACTTGATTAACACTCAACATAAGATTAAATATTAATGCACCAAACTGTCTGGTTTACCTAAAGCAAATCATACAGGAAGGATGAGGGATAGTGTCAGATCTATAAAAAGAATTGTTACATTTTGCTTCCTCTGCAGATACCATACTGACATTGACCTCCAGCTTTGTTCACAATAAAGAAGTAGAAATAGTTCAGAGAAGACAGCAGCAAATAATTTGTCTCAAACCCAGATTTATGTTACACGCAGTAAAAATTTACAAAGCTGCTATCGTTCAAATAAAAACAGCAGCATGAATGCTAACTACTTCATAACTTCTTATATATATTATAAGGTGAATTAAACTGAATACTATTCTCAGGATTAGCATTTGTTCTTCTTAGCATTCCAGACCCCGCTAGCCCAGATGACAGTACAGAGACTCAGCTTTCTCAAGAGTCAGGGTGCACAATCTTTGAAGTGTTCTCTCTCTCTTCAATAACTGTCTACAATTATTAGCAGATTTGAAATACTACAAAATCATCTGATAATTAGCAAATGCCTTTTCAATGCACAATTGGTGAAAAGATTTTAATGAAGGTATGGAACTAGCTTCCTCTGGAATTTATACATTCCCATTGTCATAGTACATGAACATCATAATCTCTAAAAGTATTTACCATTGGCAATATCTCTTAATTTAGAACACCTTCCTCCCTTGAAACTTATACCCTTGAAAATGGCACTGAAAATAAAATAGATTTAAAGAAACAATGATAAAATTCTGACCTCCCTTCCCTCTTGCCTTCCTGTGCTTCCCATTCTTTCTCTCCAAAGAATTGCATTCAATGCATAACTATATCCAAACAACTGTGGGGACACCCATTCCCTTGGTTTAATTGTGCTGAAAAAGAGGGAAGGTCATGAGCTCCAGCGACATTCAGAGGTTTCCACCACCCTGTCTTAGAATTCGAGGTCCATTAATGCATTTTCCTAGATTGCCTGCTGTGGACTCTTTCTTTTATTTTTCTAAATCTTTGTAACAGCATTTCAATTATATGCCCTGCACCAAATGAACAAAAAAAGAGGAGGATTAGTTGGAGTGACTGCAGTAACTACACTCACACATCGGAAGCCAAGACACATGACACAAGCACACTATATAATTTTGCCTGCATCCACTCTTGACAGAACAGGGGAGTTAAAACAGACATACACTCAAATACAGTCAACTATTTTCTTGAGAAGGCACCTTTACAGATTAATTAAGTTAAATTATGTAAGTATGTTTTGTGGGGATCGGTGAACATGCCTTTGGTTAGGGGCAAACAGAAGCATCCCCTGGGATGCTTTGTTCCTTGGTATGGTCTGTCCCGGTTTGAGTCTCCCAGTTGGCTGCCAGCCTCGTCACTCCCCTGGCATTCTCCCATTGGTCCCCATTCCCTAATCCCACCTTTCCCCCTGGCCCCGGATAAAACGGGGACCCTCGGGATCGGGTTTCAGATTTGCTTTGGAGTTCGGCTGTCAGCATGGAATAAACCATCAAGCAGGATGAAAAGCGAATCTCCTTCCTGCCTCTTTGCCACCTGACTGTAATACCGAAAATGCCCCAGGCTCTGTGGGCTTGCAGAACCCCACGGAACCGGGCTAAATTACGGTATTAATGTTTAACTCCAAGAAAGGAGGTCAAATATAAATCCATGCCAATTGCATAACTGTAAAATATTATATATTAACTGAATTGATTCTTTTCATTTATTATCCTATTGATGCTATAAAAATATACAAATAAGAACATGCAGCTTAAAACTATTTTTGTTCAAAACTAAAGCCTTTAATTTATATTACTGTTCCAAGTGTTTGATTAATTTAGAGAGTATAGGTAGTTGAATTGAGAAGGATCATATTTTGGACAATAAAGTAGTGTCTTTCCCAAGGAGTATTATCCTGAAGACATATGCAGGTGAATTTACTGACTAATTTTGTTCTGTTTGTAACGAAAGTACCAGTAGTTTCCAGAAAAGCACCTCCACAACCAGTAGCTGGAGGTAATCAGACATTTGATATTAGTGAACGAACAGGGGGAGAAGTTGGGTACTTGGGCTAGAAACAGTATCTGTTAAACAGAATAAATTTAAAACCTATCTAAATCTGAGTTTAAGAGGTCAAACATCCCCTGAAGTCCAAAAAAAATTTATTGTAGATGAAAGACAAACAACAAGAAAGCACCATAGTACTTTACAGGTAAGCACATATACATGTTCTTGTGTAATAATCTAGGATGAATGAACTCCTTGAATGAGCCTCAAATGAACATCACCTATAAATGTAACCATTTCTGTGACATAAAGACTACTGTGACATTTAGATGATAATTAGAAATGGGATGGTTTTATCTAAGGTTCCAGACAAACAAGTCACAAAGTGTAATTTTGACACTTATATTTATAAAATGTCTACTAAAATGTGGTTCACTGCGACCAAAAACAGAGTGTTCAACAGCCCTGTGCTTTGAACTCTAAAACTGAAGAAACTGACAGTATGTTTTGATTATTTCAGAATCAGCAAAATAAATCAGGTTCTGCTATCTTAAGATACGAATTCTTCAGAGCAGAAATGTTTCCTATCATTCATTTCTGGGGCAGGAGATAGAGACACTGTGTTCTACAAATGAAAGCTCTCTCGCTTCTCACACATCCTAACTCAGCCAGACTTCTTCCTTGCTATTTGTTATGGTGTTCATAGTAAAAACATAAAAATGAGTGTCAAACTCACAAATCAGCACATAAGAAAATAATTATAGTACAACTGTAATAATAAATAAGTACTACACTGAACAGTAGCCATTATGTTATATACAGTTCTAATAATTAATTCATGGATCAATGCTCTCTTTTGAAGGTTATACAAAATTGCAAGCAGGAGGCCTAGACCAGGGAGGTGATATTAAAAGGTCTGTGTTAAAAATTTGGTGTTTGTCCAAACCTACCACATAGTTTAAAATGGGCTACTGCAGCTTTTTCCTGCATTTAGTAAGGAAAAGAGTATTTTGGTTATCACAGAGTAAGTGGGAATTTCTAAGACAGAATTTGTGAGCCATCAGCATTATAATTTGTTGCCATGTGGAGCAGGCTGGCTGCTTCCCACTTAAGTGTCATGTGTCTGCTGAGGGAATGAGGCACGTACAAAAACCTGGAAAAACAAAAATTATAAAATAATAAATAAGAGAAAGTCTTGGATCACACAAAGTTGTCAAAGAGGGGCAACAAAACCAACTAGAAAACAGTATAAACAATCTTAACAAAGGAATTATATTGGGTGAAGTTGTGTGTTTCAATCCTAAAACTCCAGAAGTTTTTTTTTCAGATTGGCACGTTATTAATATTTTTGAATTAGGAGTTTCACAGATTTGCTTTTCTCTGGGTAGAGCGTCCAATACCTCTCAGTTGTTCATCTCTAACATCATATTTAATAGATGCAAGATCGGACCAGCTAACTTGCAACACATTAAATCAAAAATTAGCCTGTGTTAGCAATGCAGTAAGAGCAAAAAAACGATCAAATTAATGCAAATGAAGGGTGTCAAGGGCAGCAGATAAAAAGAGCACACAAGTTTAAGGAATCCTTGAGCCATAGTAAATATTTCTTTAAAAGGAGTTTACCTAGTCAGTTTCTATCAGCTTATTTAAAGAGCAGCTAATGTTACATAACTCTTCACTATAATGAATTTCCAAATCCATTTCAAGGACATGAGATACAAGTAAATACCTTCTTGAATCTGATCAGTTTGTTCTGTCAGTAGACCCCTTTTTAGGGGGGAAAAAAAAAAAAAAAGGCAGTGCTCCTGCAAATAACTTTTATTTCTTTAAAAAGTTCAACTGTGAGACAACAATCACCTGTCCAGCTGTATATTTGGTCACACTAATGTTTCCCTCACACAATCTGAAAAGCCCTGACTCCTCTCTGATCTCAGTGCTCAGATTATATACCGGCTGAAAAGCTTCACATGGGAGCCCAACACTTTTTACGGCCTCTAGATAAGTAGCAGCTGCCTTCACTCAAGATGTTTTAGCTGATTGAGCTTTAAGCACGTGCATATTTCAATTCACTGGGGGGGCAAATAGTTTTATTTGGATTTAATTTTTTTTCTCCAATTTAGCAAGTGTTACTCTCCTAAATCCTGCAGATATGTGGATATTTCAGTTAGATGATTTACAGAGAACAAAATAAATCAAACTGAGACAGCAGACACCAAATCCAAAAAAAATACTGGACTTTGGTCTAATTTTCCAAGAAGAAATAGAGACAAAATTGTCTAATTGTCACATAACATTTGTTATTAGATGCAATTTTCTGTAATTATGGGGACCTCATAGCAAGTCTTGGGTGAGATTTGCATTGAAAAAATGTTTAAGTTGCAGATACTTCTGCAAACTAAACTCTAGCAAAGATTAATTTTTTACAGCTAGTATTCATTTGACTGTATCTATTTTCAAAACATTTGGTTTCTCCACAGAAGTGCTGGAATAGCACTTAGGTCTGCCAGTGTAATCTTGTATATTTTGTGTAAAGAGAAAAAAAAATGTTTTACATTCTTGCCTACAGGATGTGTGAAATCTACCACAATAGCTGCGTTACAGTGAGCCATACTTTACTTCTGGAAATGACTGTAACAAGATGACTGTGAAATGTATAGTCTTGTTCATTATCCAAAATGCAAACAGTTACCACTATTAATAGTAATAACACATGCATAAATACATTCAAATATAACATAGAGGTGTACAAGACTACTCAAACTTTACTAAATCTATAATCTCCAAACACAATTTTACCAGAGTCAACTTCAGTAATGGATAATCAAATATCATATAAGGTTTTGTCCTAAAATAGTTTTTCTTAGAAAGCACTCAAAAAAGGCTTAAATATTTTGAATGAAAATTTTAATCATAAGGAATTTTAGGGGATATTTATTTCAGTGTCTGGATCACAACTTTCCTTAATGCAACTTCTATTAATTCTGTATTGGAAAGATGAGAATTTGTTTTTTACTTATGCTTCAAACTGTTTTGCAATTAACTGAAATTCTCAAGGAATTCATAAAATGAAGCAGAAAGCCTAATTTTAAAATGGATACAAAAGCCAGGATCTTGAAATCAAACGCATCAGGACCTTCTCAGAACATCAGTTGAATTCTAATGTAAGTAGAGTTTCATTTTAGAACAAACCACTAAAAATAAAGAAGTTTCTCCTAAGGGTTTTGAGTTGCTTTTGGGTTGGATTTTTACTTTTTCAACAGTAGATGGCATTCCAAGCATCTCCTGCAGAAAGTGCTTTCATAGATGCTTGTTCTCTCACCAGCTGCTAGTGAAATATGCAACCCTGGGCTCAGCTGCTAGCAGGTGAATTTAAAAAAAAAATTCAGTTTAACTCTGTAATTAATTTTAAATGCACTGGTAATTACTTTGGACTTGGTATGTTATTTTGCCTGTTAAATACCAATTTTATAACATTATTATCTCTAAGATATCCACCAGGTGAAATCATATACACTAGAGCTTAAAAACTACACAGCAGACAATAAGTTAGTATTTCTCAGACTGTGACATTCAATCGTGTGAAATGGATTCAGATTTCTTCCGGAGTGCAGGCAATCCTAGAGGATGGTTATTTGCAAAGGATACAACAGGAACAGAAATAACAAATATCATGAATTTGTTCCTGTTCTCTTCAAAACCAGCCTTACAAAGAGCCCCTTTTTGGAGCAGACTTGTTTCCTGCACCCTCTCTACACATGAAGCTCTGGATCACTACTGCATAATAAACAGGGTGCTGGCGGTACAAGTACTTCAGCTGTAAGGCTGGATTACCAAATGGCTTGAAAAATGCAAGTTCCCTACCAAAAAAGAAACACAATATAACTTCTGCTACAAAATCAAGACTAGAATCTAAGATTTAAACAGGAAGTGAAAAACCAGGAAAAGAAAAATAAATGAGAAATACAACAGTAATGCATACAAATTTAATGACAATACTTTCAAATAGTCTATTTATCAAGAAATTCATTTTTGCTAATTTGGTGTTGCTGTTCACATGAATCTTGAGAGTTAGAAATTTTATTGTTATTAAATATGTTTTATTTAATATTTTCTGAGGGAATCATGCCTATATCATTACCTTATTCTATTATATATTCTATATAATAATATAGAAGATACTATACATTATCTGTTATGATGATGGTATTGTGATGATAATATCATTGTATTATGACACTATTATACTATTATTAAGACCTCTTTTATGAGAATAAATATAAAATACTGGTTTTTTCCTGAGAAGATATTTAGTTGAATAAAAATATAAATGGGAATACTTGTAGATCACTTTGAATTCTCTATTCATATATTCTACAGAATTTATAGTTTTTATCTGGAAGACACAGGAAGTTCCTGTGATATAGTCTTGTCTGTCTATGATATGATGTCTCTGATCACATGAGATATCTGAGGTAAATACAACACCCAGTTTACATGGTACTTAGAGAAAGCCCAAGTGGTTTTCTTTAAAAACAGATGGTGTCTGGTGATTCATTTGATGCATAGAAAAGTTAGAATCATAAATAGAATATTATTATAAACTGTCTGCGCGCCTAGTTATAGCGATACATTTTACAGTAGTAGAAATGTTCTTTTCCTTTGGTTTTATATGCCTGAATCAATGTTCCCCTAAGAAAGAAAATATTCCAGTGTACCTTTTTCAGAATGATTTGCTATTTCTGTCTAAATTTCTCTTTTTATCAGTACTCTGTTGGGGTTTGCTTGCTATTTGCACCTTCATTTTAAAGTGAACCAAAGTTAGATAATACTTGGAACTCACCAAGTTTTTCTAGATTTTTTTCCTGATGCTTTCTTTGTATGCCCTTGTCTTGTACTCTTCGCATGAGTAAGGCTCTCCTGGTTTGAAGAGTTTATTTAAATTGATCACTTTTGTGCACATTTTTCCTTCTCATGTTGTACAGCTGTATTTAAAATGAGCAAGCAAAGTGATTCTAGAGCTGTATCACAGACGCCATTTAAAGTGAGGGGTGGTACTTGTTTTAGTGAGCAAGCTTTGGGCTCCAGAGATTAACATAATCCAATGCTTTGAGCACAGCCAGATTTGAAACTACTGACAATTTTGCGTAAGTTCCACTCTCTCTGCACTTAAAACATCCAATTTTTAAGGTTTTAAAACTGATATTCAGAGAATACTACCTGTCTTTAAAAAAAGGAACTACTTTAGCAAATGCCTTCTAAACAGAAAATTACTCATCTGGTCTAATTAATGAAGGAAATAACACCTACCAAAAAAAAAAAAAAAAAAAAAAAAAAAAAAAAAAAAAAAAAAAAAAAAAAAAAAAAAAAGAAAAACTCCTACAGAACATATTGGCAAAATTAATCTTTTAAAATTTTGAATTTTTGGCTAGAATTAAAATTCTTCCAAATAGTTTCCATGTCACAAATCACACTCTAAGCAGAAGCTTAAAAGTATTTAAGTGATCTGCTACAAAAATTAATTAAAATATTTTCTTTCAATCTAAAATGTAAGGACCTCTGATCAAAATATCTTGTCTTGGCTGAGAATGCCAATAGTTTTAAAAGCTAAAACTATATTAATCAGTAAACTATATTAAAAATTTTGATTAATTTGAATTAAGTCCTGCCACATATGATCCTCTGTACTGGCCAGTGGCTGAATCTGAGACATTTCCAGGTCAAGGGAGTTGTAGATTTACTCAGCCTATGAACATCTTGCTGGTTTGGGTCCACTGGATTTGACATTCCAGAGTACAATGCAGGTTGATGCATCAGGCTGTTCTAAATTTCAAGGCTGTGGTGACATCATGCATTTATTTTTGCTTTGGTTGTTAATTTCCTTCAGTGTCTTTTTACAGGTTATTCAAAAAATTGATTAAATAACCAGCGAAAAAAAAACCTTGAATTTCTCCTTTGCCTGCATTGTAGAATTAAGAATGAAATGAGAATGTGATCTGCATAACTATTCCCATTTCTCAGTGAAAACAAAACATCTATTCTCTAAACAGGCTCCAGGAAAGAATTCTGGATTCCAAAAATGTGAGATCACAATTAAATAAAAATTGTACTATTTAGTAAACTCTGTGTTTATTTAAACTTCTTTAATTGGGTTTCATAGGGCAACTACTCAGACATTATTCTAACTATTCCTCTGAGCAAACTATCTAACCTCTGAGATCTTACATAAATTATAGTTTAAATCAATAGAAGTTGTTGAAACTTTTATTTTCCTTCTTCTGGTTCAAAAAGTATATCCCAGTGGTTCCTGAAAGTAGTACATACATTTCTATAAAAGTCAAAATTCTCTCCCAGAATGATGAAAAAGTTTGTGCGATCACTTTTAATATAGATTTCTGAAATCAAATACAGTGTCCCTGAAATTGTAACAATTTTACAGTTTTCTGTCTGACTTTACTTTTTTCTATATTTTTACTAAGATTAACTTTCCTAGTCAGGCTACAAAAAAATCTTCCAACAGTCAGACACAAACTCAAGTATTGGTAATTCTAAACCTTTTCACCACAACCTATGAAAAATTTAAGTGTACAATTAAACATCGTAACTCTAATTAAGAATACAGTATTCTCTCAATAGTTAGCATTTTGATGTTGACCCAATACCTGACCTTCCTGAAAGAATGCAATGTCATTTGCATGACATTATTAAGTAGAATCTGAATTTTTTCCCCCTTTATTTTCTGTTTCCTGGGAATAAATTTAGGAACTAATTAAGATCTCAACACCCTCTGCCTGACATACATCTTACCTGAAATGCTCATTGCTCCTTTATAAGAGTGATCAGTTTGGGATTCCAGAAATTTAGGTTAAAGGCATTTGCAGCAGGGGGAAGGCAGAGATAGAAAAAATAAACTTCAGATCTCACATTCCTCCTTCAGCAAAACTAAACCTGTACTAGAGGCATTAACAGAATGCTACCTGTAGAAATGCTTACTTTCTGAGCATCATTCTTCATAAACATTTGTTATTCAAACTCTTATCTGAACAAGCAAAGTTCTAAATGTTTAATAACGAAATGCTGCATAGCAGCTTTGGATGATCATTTAACTCCTAAGTCTTTATTGTAATGCAGACACCCATTGTTCTCATTCCTAGCTAATTACAAGCATTCATTCATGTCTGTTTGCAATTAGAGTACATTTAAAATAAACAGAACTGCCATTCATGAAGACGCTAAATATAAATGAAAATTAGTAAACACAAAGTGACATCAAAACCAGCTCAGACAATAGTCCTATGATTTAAAATGTAGCACATGCTAAACATCCTTGAAAAACTCACTAGTTAACAGATTCTGCAGAGCTACAACACCAGTATCAATTTCCAATGGGTAGTATGAAACTAAATTTTGTAAATTCAGTATGTTCTTATACCTATACTAGTAGTATAAATGAGAAGTAAAGGCAATCTACAGAAAACAAGTTTAAAAGTGATTCTCAAGTTCATAAATTAGTGAATTTCTATGCTGCTGTTTTGTAATAAAAATACTCACTCCTTTCTTCTGAGGAAAGAGGCGCATGCATTTTTGTTTAAAGAGACAGTGAGAGAGAAAAAATTTACTTCTTAGATGAAAAACCTACCCAAAATCAACACAAGGAGTAGACTTTTCAAAATTGCAGAAATTAATGATGGAAGGATGAGATTACTATGTTTCAGAGTGGTTATTCTCATTAGTCACTGTCTACCCCAAGCACAAGTTCAATACACTAAGTTGTGTGAGAGGCAAATGAGAAAACAGTACATTAAATAATAAAACTTAGACCTTCTATTTTCTATCTTCTCTGAATCTCCCAAACTGCAAGTTAATCTCAATACTTCTTGTCCCATCATCTGCTCGGGGCATGAAAAACAGCAGCTTTTCATTTCTTTGAAAAATCTGAGGTTCCCCTAAATCTTATGTCCTAAAGCTTATCAAAGTGTTTAACCTCTTCTCACGGCATGTTTTCTAGAGATCTCACCTGGACTACTGTCAACTTATCCACTGCTATTTTGAGCTGTAGTTTTGAAAACTAGACTCATTCCAGCTGGGCATTTAGTGGTGCTCATTATTGCCTCACAGTTTTGTAGGACGTTGTAATGTTTATGCAATCTATGATGGCAAGTATCCTTTCCATAACCACATATACAATTAAACCTCATTTTCAGCATAAGAGGCAGTTTAGAGCCTAGACACTGCACTTGGGAATTGATAAATAGTCAGTAGCTAACTTCAATTTAAATGTATGATTATATGTAAGCATAGTACTTACTGAATAATGTCCTTGTTGAATATCATTCAGTAATTTTAGACCAAATCTCTAATTTCTCAAACTAATTTATAAATTTTCTAACATGCTTGTAAATGCACTCTATTCCAGCATTCTGAACATTAGTGGATGTGCCGGACAACTTCACCAAAGTTTCATTAGGTAAATCTTTGTTTAGACAGAAAATCATCCATAGATACCAAGTAAAACTTTCTGGTCCGTTACTCATGGGTACATATTACTATTCTACAATTCTACAAAACTTCATAGTAGTTTTCTCTGTATCACCTGCCCTGGATTGCTTAGGAATATGTTTTTCAAGATGATATTAAAGCCTTCCTCAATGTATGTCATCTATTACCACTTCTCTGTCTGCAGAAGCTGATATCTGTTGCAAAATTAAATTAGATTTTTCTGGCATGATTTGTTCTTGATAAATCCACACTGACAACGATTCATTTATTTTTTTTATCTTCTAGATACTTACAAGAACTTTGCTTATTTCTTCCACTGTTTTTCTTGGAATTTCAGTAGGCTGATTCACTGCTAATACTCTGGCTCTTCTTCCACTCACACCACTCAATTTTCTAAAGGGGGATTCCGTTCTTGCTGTCTTATAGTCTTATATAAGAGCATATCCAGAAAAGAGATTCCATCAGACCTTCTGAACTCTCAAAATACCTTAAAATAAAATCCATACGACCACAATAATCAGTAATTTTATTATTTTTTCGTGACTTACAAATACACTTACAGTCACAATTTTAGAGACAATCTTAGCATCTCAATTAAAATACTGCTTCAGCCAATAGAAAACTACTTTCTAAAGCCCTGTCTATTTAGATTACTTGGTCTGAATAAAAACATTAGTAGGAAGTGTGATCTTGACCTTCTAGAATAAAACAAAGTATAGAATATCTGCAACCACTTTTGAAATTTTTCTCAATCCTATTCTGGAAAAAAAAGGCAATGGTCTTGTGCAGGTACTAAATGCTCTCTCTGAAAACAGTCATATTAACCCATGAAAAAAAATTAAAACTCATTAATACTTTTGGGCAACACTGTCTTGGAAAGCAAAATGGTTTCATACTATCATAGATGATCCCTACTCACCAGAGCAGGCACATCTATCATAACACTGTGAGGCCTGTCTGTGGCACTGCTTGCCTGCATCAAACATTCCAGATTTTCTTTCTCTAGTGTGTTCCCTCAAGATTTCAGTATTCTTAGTCACTGTTGAACTCTTACTTGAAAAACAGGCCCTGATGAAGAATAGAAAATGCAGAGATACAGATGTCCTTGTCACAGGTGCAGAAACAACACATTTTGAAACTGATAAGTCTCAATTTTTTCATATAGTTAATAATACACTTCTTTTTCCCTTTAAAAGAAACATCAGCTCTAAGAAGGACATAGGCAGCTAAGCTAAATGCCAAAATTCATGAACGGTGTGCACAATTCAAAAATTTAGTTAAACCTTTCTTTCCAAATCATGTACAGCAAAATAGGAGTGAAAAGTGACCAACAACATTAAAGAGTTCAGAAAAGATGGGCAAGAGTGACATGAGAATTGTGAAAATGTGAGACCTGAGTTCAGGATTTTTTAACCTTATTGGAAAAGTGATAAAAGCATTGTTTTGATTTCAATCTTATCAATTTTTATGTACACAGGAGACACAGGCACTTTAACAGGCATTTTGACTGTGAAGTTGGTTCATTTTGCCTTTGGCACTGTAGCCCCTTGATCATTCAAAGTGCGCACATATTAGTTTGTAGCCAGGCCATCTTGATTCAGAAAAAAGCAGCTATGGATGAGAAGATAATACATGTCGGTCTGCATGGTGAATACAAGTACCAGCTGGCTTGGAAGCCTGGGCTTGTTTCCTAATGTCTATAATAGAGTAGGACTGATAAAAACTGAAATATCTATTCTCAAGGAAGAGACGTTTGGAAGAAAGAGGGGGAGAGATTAGAACAAAAATGAAAATTTTGGAAGTTGAGGTTTTGTAAATATTGAAACATTTTACTCATAATAGTAGTGAAAGTTAAGTCAATATTGGATTATTTTGAAATATATTCTATTTCAATCTCATGTTCTTGAGCTTGATGCAATTGCTCAAAGAGATTGATCACATATGTGATGCAATCGGATCTTAATGGTCCATCATCTGACTTTAAAATCTACTTAAACATTCTTCCCTTCTCTTACTATTAACTCAGAAATTTTCCTCTGTGTGAATTCAGATTTGCAGCCTTTTTCAATGGATCACACCCTTTCATATAAGTCATATAAGTCACCATCTATGTCCTAATGATAAATTAACAGCCCTCTAACTGAAAAGTGAGAATAATGAACTTTATGTGAGTACTTTTCACAGTTACTTGAACATTTTAAGGACAAATGACAACATGTATTGAAAAAAATAAAGGTTGCATTCCATGCATGAGGCATATTTTATGTTAACACAATACCAGCACCACAAAATTTCAAGCTATTTCAAATGTATACTAGATAGATATTTTTAAATTACAATTAATAACATTATGTAAAACTATACAGGGGTTTATGCGTCCATTTTGCTCATGAACTATCAAACAAATCTCTGTAGTTTGCATAGCTAAAAATATACAAGTCAGTTTCTAGTTTGCCTAAAATTTTTTCAGTATCTCTAATAATATCTGTAATAAAAGCAATGCCCCTCCCAAATAAACACAATATTATCTCACTAATTGCATTGACTAAAAACAGTAGCACTGTGCAAAAGAAAGGGCTACATTTAATAAGAATAAAAACACAAAATCACAAGCTTCAGAAGGAGAAATCAGCAAACTCTTCCAACTTATGAGAAAAGGGACCTTTTTACTTTCTGGAGAACTTGTATACAGTGGCTTTTATTGCAGCTCAAGGAAGAAACCATACCTGGTTAGCATACTACTTAGATAATGGAAGCATGGAAGCAACCTGATTTCTGAAAAAAATACAAGCACTCTAGACTGACCTATAAAAAGCACATAACATTACTACCTAATTAATTACACATAATGTTTCTCACTGCTAATACAATAACACTGCAGAAAAACTCTGATTTGCAAAATGTTCTTAGAACAGAAAGCAGTGCTGGAAGTACTCTGCCATCTTCCAAAATTCTCAGAAGGAAATAGCAAGTTCTTTTGATTTCAATAAAAAGACATTCTATAAATAAAATGTATTTATATCTTTGCAAATAAGCAGAAGAGTTGCACTGATCATGGCTTTAGAAATCTTGCCTAATTTTTCTAAGATGCTTCAAAGCCTAGCTTAGCATCTGGATGTGCTGATTTTTATCACTTTTATAGTGATAACAGGGTTTCACTACTTAAACAAGATCTCCTCAGGAATGAAGAACAGCTGGTGAAAGCTGAACAAGAAGTGAACAGGCACAAGAGACCACTTTTTGTATCTCTATTTTGTTGGATATATATATCCTCAAACTGTTAAATCAGTCAAATATTTAAGAATTCTCTTAGAATTCCTCCTGACAATGGCTTACCATACAGCACCTACAGCAGTTTTCTCCTTTCCTAGTTTGCTAGGAGATTCAGTTAAATCTTTAAGGGTGCCAGTATTTATCAGCTGCCATTATCATTACCTACCTCACCACAGTAATGCAAAATTCATCAGCAAGAAGCCATCAGCCATTATCATATTCCCATCTACATTTTCCCACCATAAGTACTGTAGCCTAGTTTTCTACTCTCTGCACTGATTTTTAACAGAGGAGAGAATTGAGTGGGACGTTTCAATTCTTATGTTCAAAATGCTCAGCATCTTGTGTCCAACATGTCCAAGATAAAGATCATGGTCAGCAATTTCCCTCCTCAGACATAATAATGGTTTTAGTCTACATGAATGGAGACAGAACTTTCCTACAACAATCATCCATTCCTAAACCATCCTGTCTTTTTTTGTAGGTGCAAAGTGCACTGATCTCACCTCTTCTAATACGAACACAAAGAAATTTATATATTTTTAAAAAAACCCTCCATGTTATAACAAACCCCACTAACTGCACATGAAATTCCTCCCCCAGGGAGAGAATGTGAGAGAACAAACCAAATGTAACAGATGTTAGTCATATCATTTAATGCATGACTGAAAGACTAAAGATACTATGTCAATGAGGGCAACAGAAGAACCTCTCCAGAACAGAATGGGATTAGCACTTCAGTATCTATTGTTAAAATGAGAGAACAGTATAAAATAAAAACAAAGCCAAATCTCTTTTGCACATTTAATTAAATTCAAAACTATAGAATGATCAACAAAGGCACATCAGAATTTCTAATTTGCTATAAAGCCTGTCAAAACCCCAGAAGCCTATAATTCAAAATAAACATTAAATCAGCCACAGATGACCACACCACAACACCGTGGTCAAACTTACTGGCACTAATAATACCCTTTGTGATAACTTTTGTTGTTCCTGTGTATGGTTTCAGGATGTAAATGGGGAGACTACATCATAAATATTATCTAAATTAGTTACTGAAACCACAAGTGAATGTCAAAATTCCTATAATCATTGTATCATTAATTACAGATATTATTACAGCATGTCAAAAAACAGGGAATTTGTTCTGTACATCACTAACGGTAGCTTTGAAAAAGCTATAATTAAAAAATATTAAAAGCTATGTCTAAAAACCCTGTATAATAATTGTATTTATTGGCAGCTACTTAAAAACCTCAGAGCTCAACACAAACACCCATAAAAAGAGTACATAAATTTTAAATGTCTTTAAATATCATTAAAACTATTTTTAAATGCTAGCCATTTTCCTAAATATTAGTTGAATTAGTTAAGAGAATTATTAAAGCAGGTGGCAAACTAGCAATTAAAAAAAAAATATGTATGATGTCAAACATACCTGCGGAATAGCCACGGTAGTCTTTCCTGTTATGAAACTTCAAGTAGACAGGAAATGTAATCTATTTTCTATAAAATGGAGCAGAACAGCAGCATCTGTGATGACACTGTTATAATTAATGTATTTTATCTTAAATTGTCATCTCCATGATAACTCTACAAAAATATATTCTGGTTAGAATGTCAATGACTGCTTAAAATTTATATAGCTCTTTAAGTATAAGTCAATTGTGGATACTACATTCCTTTCTAATACAAACAAAACACAAATTCATTTTCGTTCATTCCCCAGGAAATAAGGGCAAATTCCCTGTAACCATCCCTGGAAGGAACTCTATCCCAGGATTCCTAGTCTTGTATACAATTGATAGCTTAGAGCTTTTAAGCACTCGGAGACAAAAATCTTATTGCAAGAGCCTTAGACTTTACAGGTTTCTCATTTAAAAATAACAGCACTATCTTACACATGTCTGATATTTTTTACTCCATCAGGGATATATCCATATGCTGTGGCCATCATATAGACATAGATATCAGGCAAGCAAATACACAAGTCTTACACAAGGCAAGGCTAAATCAATCTTCAGGAAGCAGAGTCAGAGTTCCAACAAAAAATATTATTTCTCTGCATAAGGATATAACATGGAGGATATAACAAGCAACGCCTTTCCTCGACTTTAAGTCCATAGAAAAGCAAAAGACAGCAAATACTTAGGAACATCCCTAACTTCACACAAGTGTCTGAACAAACAAGGACTAATAGCAAGATTTAGCAACTACTGTGCTGCACTCTTACAAGGCCTAAAAAGTACCCTGAGAAAACTAAATTATGCACTAAGTACAATTAAGGAAGTTAAGTATCCTCAAAACATAATGCAGACACCCAAAAATCTGACAAATAAACTTTATAGATCTAGCCAACAGAAAGACAAGGACACTACTCTTCCGAATTTCAATCTTTTCCATGAATTTGAGTACCTGGCTGAAGCCTCTCTACACATATGAAATTTTAAATTATGTGCAGTAGCAGCACAAATTGTCTTTTCACAGAATATTCTTGTAGAAGACAGTATTTAACTGAACAACTTCATTTGTTTTATAAATACGGTATTGATCCTTTGGCCAATAGCTTGCCTGGCCAGAAATGAAAGTAATGGGATATAAATCCAGATTGTTTTGCACTCTCAGATGAAGTCTGTACTTGCAGGACTACAGAGCTTGCTTTCCTGTCAGCCTCTGCATCGTCTGCATAGTTTAAACACCTGGGAGAATGAATGCCCTATCAGGCACTCATGGAAGGTTATGGAACATATCCTAGTGGAAGCCATTTCCAAGCACAGGAGAATGCAAACATGTTTGAATTATCAGATTGCCATCTCTGATGAAATGACTGGCTGTATGGAGAAGTGAATGTAAAGCCTAGTGACCTGGTCTCCCATGGCATCCTTCTAGACAAACTGGGGACACATGGACTGGACCTGTAGATGAAGAACTGGTTGGACTGCCAGGCTCAGGGTGTAGTGCACAGACATTGAAATCTAACTGGTATCCCAGAACTAGTGATGCTCCCCCAGGATCTTTTGTTGTCTGGGCTTGTATTCTGGCCACCTTCTTTCATTTCCTTATTAAAATATCTTTTATGACAGACTCAAAACCATAGATTTTCATAAGGTGAGCCTGTGGTATGTCTGATGATGCTCAGACAGAGTTAGGAACTTTTCTGACTGTTTTTTGATTATGACAAGCTGAATCTCCGGTTTCTTCCTGTTAAGACACATCTGTGCACATGCTAAGGCCCAAACTTAGACAAGCAAGGAGCTCTAGAGCAAACACGTGTCTGCATGGTGATAGATAGGCATAGGTCAGAAGATAAATTTCTTAGACATCTGCATCTTGCATATATTCCTAAGACTGTGAGTAACCTTAGCAATTTCAGAGATTATTCACTTTTCTCAAGTTAAGCATGGCTGTTAAAGGCAAAGTAGCCCATTCATTGTTCATTGCTAGTATCAGTATTGCTTTCATTCTATTTCAAACAGAAATTACTCATTCCACAAAAAAGTATCAGCTCCACTTTTTAAATTACATTTTATTCTGTCATCATTCATTACACTACCTATCCATTTCCAAATATTACTGCACTTTACAAAACCAAATATTTGAAGGAGGATTCCAAGAAGCTTCTAGACAAATAGGATTTGCCATTTGGCTAAATGATAGATAAGCACTAGTGCAAAAAAAATTAATTATGCTTTTCATTTAAGTCCAAAAGAAAGAGTTATCCCCTTAGCTTTTTCATCTAAAAAGCTGAAACAGCAAAATCTATGCATGTTTCATTTTTGTGATTATTGGAACTTATTACAAAAATGTACTAGCTTTAAAAAATTTAAATAGGGTAACAAATATTTGTACTGAAATGTGAAAACACAGTTCCTGTAATTGTTCTTACCTAAAGCAAAACACATCTAACAAATCACTATATCCAGCAACATGGTAGGTGGGTTCTAACAGGTGCCATCGATACTTCTTTGTTTAATACTACGTGACAAAGTGAACATAACATTCCTAGAACCATTTAGGTTGGAAAAGACCTTTAAGATCATCCAGTCCAATCATTAGCCTAACATTGCCAAGTCCGGCACTAAACCACATTCCCATCATTTGCTTTGCAAAGGATTCACCATAACTGGCAACAAGTGGACTGGCTACTTCCATTTTAAAATTATTTTTATTTTCAAAACATACTGTACAAAAGGGATAAATTCATCATCTTGATGTCACGGATATCAAACAGGCATTTCATCTTTGACTGTTCACAGAAGTTCACACAAGTTATCTAAGGTGTTTCAATGAGTTGATATATAAAAGACATCTTCCTTTCTAATTGAAAAGAAGACACTTATAGTTCCAACAGCTGTCCCACTATGAAAAGTCGCTCAAACCTAAGGATTAAAGTAAGCAGACAAATCAAACATGCTCAGGAGATCTGGATAAAATTTTTTAAAGATTATGTTTTATGACTTTTCCAATTGACCAAAAATGTTTAAAACTATGTGCTTACACTAATACACATTTGGAAGACGAGATCCTGCGATGTGTATTGATAAAAGCATGAGTACTGGCTTTTATCAGTATTTCTTTTTAGTTTTACAATGAAAGGAGACAAATTCTGCTAGTATTCAAACCACTAAGTTGCATATCCAAAAATAAGGTGAAGATATAGAAGACTAGCTATGTATTTTTAACTTGCTCTCATAGCCAAAGTTTTTATCATAGAAATTACTACAAAAATTCTACAATCTGTTATACAGAAGTTAGACCATATGGTCATAATGACACCTCTTTAGGAGGAGCTTCTCATAGCTGTAAAATCAATGACTGAACATTTTAACTAGGAAATGGTAGGATGCATGCTGAATTAAGTTTATGACAGCTTCAAACTTTTTGAGTAGAACTAACTAGTGACAGCAATTTTGTATTTCTTTCTGAAGAGGAAGCCTAAGATGTCACATGAAAAAAAAATTTAACTATATCAAACAATCACTATTGTTTCAATATGGCTATTTTTTTTTTTTAATGAAGTTTAAAAAATTCAATTCTCTCCTACAACAGCAAGTCATTCTTAATTTTCATGATGATTTAGTTATGGCATACAAAGACACTGATCTTTCACGATGAATTTAACACAGAAGTGGACTTTGAAATAATGACACTGATAAGCAGAATATTTAGAAGTTAACCTAAATAAATAAATCAGTACAACTATTTCCCTCTAAACATTTGGTCGAATTAACTTAATTCTATCAAATGTTTTTATTTCCACTAAAATGTATTTATTTTTGCTTTCTATTATTTTATAAAACAAAATGGAAATCCGCAAAAAAATTGAGCCCCACCTTGATTAAGTAATAATTACACAATATATAATTAATGTATACATTCTTTTATTCTTCTTTTACATTCACAGGTACAAAAATAAAAAGAAGGAATTCTGAAGGATGAAAACAGTCCTCTTACACCAGTGCAAGCATGTAGTTTTTTCTGTCTTGAGTAGGTTAATGTGACATCTTAACTGATACAATGATAACTGTAGAGTAAAAAAAAAATACCAAAAAAAAATTCTAGGTGTAAGACTAATGTGAATATGAATCTGACAAGATTTGAACACCTAAATTTCATTTTAAAATAACCAGTTAGGTTATTGTATTGGAACTGTGCTTCTTGAAGTCTCAGCTGTTCTGAGACTTCATTCCTAATCAACTCAGGACATGAAGATGCTGAACAAGAAGGAATTCTACTTTTGCAATAAATCGTAAATCTTGCATGTTGAAGTAGTATAAGGACTCTTAACACTTCAAATATCTTAGAACAATTAATATTGACAGGAAAAGATACAATAGGCAGATAAAGTGAGTTAGCAACTGAAAAAAACTTTTATTTCAAAATATACTTCTATCACCAAAGGACAATGTGTTAATGATTCACGGTAAACTAAACAGAAGATCAGAAAATAGTCTTAAATGATGGAAAAATACCAACTGAAGAATGGGCTATGTTGGATTATGTCTTTAGTCATCATTTGCCAGAAGGACAATTTGTATCCCTTCATTTCCTGCGACCCACTAACCAAAGCATCAGTAACGAGTGCTCATTGGACCGATCCTAAGAAATCTCCTAGCCAGTCCACATTTTTAACAAAAGGCATCTCAAGTAGCTACTCATAAATCACAGAAAAAAACTTTGAGGAAAGACATATAACCTGTCTATCTCTTCTTTGCCTTTTACTTCCTCTTTCAACTCCCATTGGCACCAGATCAGAAACCTCCTCCAGAGCCCCAGACTCATGACTGGAGCACCCCCATGAGCCAGCACTGAGTACAACAGCGAGTACCAGATACCCCAGGTCAAGACCTTGTGCTCTGCTCTTCTGTTAAATTATTTGCTAAACTCATATATCCCCTCAAAACTGACAGAATATCACTCCTCTATTGCAGCTCAGTTAGTCTATTTGTATTATTAGCCTGTGCTCTGGCAGCCTCCTGAGTGTTAAATGTTGTATGAAGTATAAGACAGCATGACTCCTCCTACACCAAATCACCATTTTCAATCACTAAACAGAAAAAAAACACAGGGGAAAGTAATCCAATATTCATTAATTTAGTAATATCATATACAGATGGGGTGGGTAACCACCATCAGATCAGAAACACACCTTGCTAACTGAAGAACAAGCAGCAAAATTATTGGTTTCATAATTCTATTTGAGAAAATTGACACAATTTAATGAACAAAGAAGTGAAATGGAATTTATTTCTCCTAAATATCAATTATACTGTGATGTAGAAAATTTATTGGTTTTCTGCAAAGACAGAAAGGCCCACGAACTACAGTTATTTAAGACTTCCATTTTACCAACCACTACAATGTTAACAAAGTATTCAAATTATCTATTTTCACACTGATATAAGACAAATGCCAAATCTGTAACATTATTTAATATTTATATAAATATTAAATACACTTCAGAAGGCTAAGTCCTTTCAATAAACGCTTCCATGTAAGAAAAAAATATCCCTTGATACACTGCAAAAACTTTCAATAAAATTTCAGGACTACTTCGAATCTTAGAAAGAAAATCTACAAATACATATAGCTGGATATACTGGTTCTTTCTGTGCTTTAAACAGGCTGTGTGCGTCACAGCTGAGAAACAGCACTGCCCCCTAACCAGGAGCCATCCATGGGAAATGACCATTCCTGGTCCACATTCCATCATGCACGTGAACACACGCCAAGTAACACAGAACCTCTGCAGGCACAGGCTGCTGTGGAGATTGACACTGATATGTGTTCTAAAAATAAGAAGTCGGCAAGTCAATTATTTTATTCCATGTTTACACCAATCAAGCTAGGTGCACTTTTAACTTCAAATCTGATTATACTTGCCTCACTTAGCATTCTTTAAAAATCTGGCACTTTCTCTTGCTTTGTACCCCTTAACAAAACAGACGAAAATTTTATATAAACATAAAGAATTAATGTATGTAATACAGACATTTAAGTAAACTATCCTACCTATTCTCCATAAAAACTAATTTCACAAGGTAAGAGGTTTTCTTCAATGCACACTTGAAAACAAATTGCAATTCTCTTTTTACGAAATGTTAAATTGTACAAATTGTACAAATTTACAAACTGTAAATTTCAATTCTGTAATATGTGAGGCATACCGTGTTTGTAGTATAAGTGTACATTCACTAACAACAACCTTCTCCCACAAATACATTTACAATGGGAAAAAAAATGTTCCTTTACACTTGTGAGTTGTTCTAGAGTTCTCCCAGTGCTATCAGAGACCATAAAAAGGGCAAAATTTTGTTAACAATGTATAATTTTTTTGAAAGTTAAAATTACTGTCTTAATATGTTCTCTCTGTGTTTTTAAGTCACTTTCCTACTTTAATAAGTACATTTTCATGAATTTTTCACCTCCACTAATTTATCCAGCATTGTTCTGACAATTAAATAAATTCTATTTCAATTTACTGCCTAATTTTTCACTGTGCTATATTCTATGTTACTTTCAACCTCTATTCATTTTTAGGAAAATTATTTACTGACATTCCTTTTCCTGATATATGAATTTGCATAGGATAAAGAATGTAAGTGAAAAAAGCCATGAGTTTAATTTAAAATTCCCAGGATTTATAAAGTCTAGCAACTATAAAGCACTAAGATTTTGTTTCAGGGGTTTTCTTTTGTCTTTTTTCTTCTTTCTGAAAGGTGATAGACTCAACCATATGCACAGGGAACTCCATACTGTCATTTTTCACTTAACCATTTTTCAAACATAACCACATGATCGGTTGCCTTTAGCCACTTCTGTTCTCATACACTGTACAAAAGACATAATATTTCATACAGAGAGCATCAGCCCCTACATCCTACCAAATGTAAAATTAATCTCATTGAGTTTCCAGAGTAGATTATGGACTTTTTTTTAGCAATATCTGTGCCATGCTCCTAAATTATTTTTCTATGGTAAAAAACCAAAATGAATCCATTATCATTTTAAAGGGAAAAAAAAGGTATATATACACATATGAATTAAGGTAGGTTTAGCTTAACAAATATTCTTCATTATTAACCGACAAGAATGATCATACACTTCCTATTATAAAATACTCTTTTCAATTGCATAAAACTTTGCCACTTTTCAACCATTCAACCTGACATTCTACATCACAGGTTTTAATTCACTCTTTCTTTAAATACCTCTATAAAGGTCTTTATTTACATAAACAAAGCTGCAAGAGAACAAGCTGCTTTATTTTTTTTTTAATTACCCAATAAAATGATTATATCATATTGAGAAATGACCTTTTGAGGAAGGCCTTGATATTTAACAAAGGATGTGCCATTGGACGTCATACAGAAACCAGAAAAAAAGAAAAGTTGCTCTGAGAGTAACTTTAGATCACTCATACTAAAGAGAATTCTTATATTTTAGAAGCCAAATCCTCCAGACATTTCATCTGCAAGGAGAGTCTTCTAACCTGGGCTGAACACAACCATATCTAAAATGATAGGTATGAGCTTCTCTGAGTCATATCAGGTTTTGATCCAGACAGTTGAAATAAGAATAGAAAGACTCTCTTTCCTGAGCTCCCTGCTGGGTTCAGGCATCTTACAGGAGATGCATTATAATCCTCTATAACTCCTAACATGTATTACACTTATTTCCCAACTCAGGTAAACCCAGAACCCACAACCCAGAACCCAGTCATTCCTCTGCTAATACTGCTGATAGTCACTGGCAACATATCCCATCATACTCTTTCTATGCATTCAGGAGAGATCAAGGAACAGCCAATGCTAATTCTTTATTAGCTCCTGTAACTGAGATCAGAGGTGTCATTCTAAAGGTTCCCTCCGTACGAGGATCAGTGCAAGGCAACCTGATGTAGTAACTTTGTACACCTGCACTTCTGTTTATAAAATGAAGACCTGAAGAATTAGGAAATATATTAGAAAATTGGTGGTTTTTCTGTGTTCTTAGAGCTTTCATACCAGTCAAGAATTTTTATGCGCTTTACTGTGAAGGTCCTTCTTTGCCTCTGATTCAGAGACAGAAAGGCAAAATAATTTTGTTTAATATACATAAAATGTAAATTATTCTAGACAACCCATATGGAAAGTGGCATCCAATATGTGAAGCAATGTTTCAGTTCTGGAACAATACACAATTTTAAAAGGGAAGAATTATCCCAATAGAAAAAACACTTTAGAACTTGGATCCCCTTCTAAGTGAAATCTTATTGAGAAAAACATATAGGGATAATCTTCCATAAGACTCTTTCTACATTTCAGGCAAAAATGGAAGCCAACAACAAAAAAAAAAAGAAGTGTTGGTCCAGAGATGAAGGCATGACTGTATTTATAATATGTAAAATGTATAGAGAATAAAACAGTGAAGCACATGGACACCAAATGAACCTACCATCACTGATACAATTTATCAATGTCTAAATGGAAGAGAAAGGTCACCTGAGGGTACAATAACAAAAAAAGAACTGTTGGGGAACTGGAAGGAGAACAAAGGAATGTTTCTTCAATCTCCCAACCACCTGAATAACTGTGTGTCACAAGTGAAAGGCACAGCTTTGTTCTACACAACACTACTAGATTCCAAATAATCCCCCAAAACTCCTGTCTCTGTCACGGAGTTTTTTTAGATAGGATCTGTGCAGGTGTACTGCTTTTGGCTGGGATGGAGTCAACTTTCTTCACAGCAGCCTGTATGGTCCTGAGGGTTTATGCATTTGTGACTAACACTGTTGATAACACACCAGAATTCTGGTTATCACTGAACAGGGCTTGCACAGTGCTAAGGCTTTTTCCCAGTCTATCCCTTCAGAAGTAGGCTGGTGTTGGCAAGAAACTGTAAGAACACACAGCTGGAACAGCTGATCCACATTGATCAAAAGGATATTCCATACCATATGATATTTTGCTGAGCAATAAAAACTCAAGAAAGGGACATGGAAGCAGGGAAAATCATGGTTATGATGTTTGAACTCTGTGTGGTGAGGCCAAGCTTACCAGAAATTGGTTAAATATCTGGCTGCCAGTGGAAACACTGAATAAATTCCTTTACCTTGCTTGCAAGTATAGCTTTTGCTTCACCTATCAAACTGCCTTTATCTTGATCCACAAATCTTTAGGCCTTTCTTTTACTTCTCCCTCCATCCCACAGGAGAGGGGAAGGAGTGAGCAGCTGTATTTAGCTCCTGGCCAGGGTCAACCCACCAAAGCAGAAGAGGAAGAGCGTTCACTAATGACTATGTGCAGTAGGAAAGAGCATGATAATAGGGTCAAAAATATGTTCTAAAGACTAATTCTGCAGATGAAACACACCAGGTATTAGACTAATTTTGAAAATTCTTCACTTGTTCAAGCGTAGGTTCAGAGAGAAGCCCATATGATATTCTAATTAAATTGACCTAAACTGCCAGAGTGGAAATTATCAGTGAAACTCTTAGACAAGTAGTTTTGAGACTTTTTTGCAGTTCCTTCCTATTTCTGAGCTCAAATGTCTGGCAATCACTGAATTCTTCCAAACATGTCTTCTCCCAGACACACATCCAAGAAGGTAAGAATGGCTGTCTGACAGAAGGATGCTATACTGCATGCCAAGCAAGGCCAGCAGCCAGAGCAGTTTTTTAAGAAGCAGATTTTTGAAGAAAATAAACTAAAGTCCAGGGAAAAGTTATAAGAAAATAACTTTCCCACTGTTTATGAACAGACAGGAAAGGAAAAAAGAGTCAATAAAACATAAGTAAATAAAGCAAATAGAGAAAAAAAACAAACAAACAAACAAAAAAGACACAGACGAGGATCAAAATTAAGAGAAGTTGTTCCAGCTTAAAGATACGGCATCCAGGATGTGCCTCATTTATTTGGATTTCTGAGGAAAGTATATAGGTCTGAAGAGGAGTATGCTGCACATAAGTCACTAAGGATAACAAAGTTCTTGAGACCATTATCGAGATCACTCATGGGCAGGGACTCTTTCCACTAGACCAAGTTGCTCAAAACCCCAACCAGCCTGGCCTTTAACTCTTCGAGGTATGGGGCATTCACAGTTTCTCTGGGCAACCTGTTCCAGTGTCTCGTCACCCACACAATAAAGGATTTCTTCTTAATATACAATCTAAACCTACCCTCTTTCAGTTTGAAGCCATTCCTCCTTGTCCTGCCACTACATGCTCTTGTAAAAAGTCCTTCTCCCTCCTCTTTATAAGCCCCGTTTAGATACTGGAAGGTTCTCTAAGGTGTCCCAAGAGCTTTCTCTTGTCCGGTTTGAACTACCCAAATCTCTCAGCCTGTCTCAACAGGAGAGGTGCTCCAGCCCTCTGAGCATCTCTGTGGCCCTTCTCTGGACTCACGCCTGTATGTCCATATCCTTCGTATGTTGGGGACTGCAGAACTGGCTGCAGTACTCCAAGTGGGGTCTCACAAGAGCAGAGTAGAGGGATTGAATCACCTCCCTAGACCTGCTGGCCACACTTCTTTAGTTGCAGCCCAGGATACAACTGGCTTTCTGCTCTACAAGAACACATTGCCAGGTTGTGTCCAGCTTTCCATGCAGCAACACCTCAAAGTCTCTTCACAGTTTCTCTGTCTATTCCCTGCCCAGCCTGCATCTTTGCTTGAGGTTTCCCTGACCCAGGGGCAGGATCTTGCACCTGGTCTTGCTGAATTTCATGAGTTTGCGAACTATAGAATCACAAACCAAAAGGAAATAACTGTTTCCTCAGTCATCAGTATTGTTCTGATGTGGGCCTGCTGGAGAAAGTACAGAGGAGGGCCACAAATATGATTAGAGGGATGAAGAACTTCTCCTGTGAAGACAGGCTGAGAGAGTTTGGATTGTTCAACTTCAAGAAGAGAAGAGTCCAGGAAGACCTCATTGCAGCCTTTCAGTACTAAAGGAAGTTTTTAAAGCAAGGAGAGCAACTTTTTACACGGGCAGATAGTGGTAAGACAAGGGGAAACAGTTTTAAAGTAAAAGCGGAAATATTAAGATAAGACATTAGGAAGAAGTTCTTTAGTGTATGGGTGGTGAGACACAGGAACAGGTTGCCCAGAGAAATTATAGATGCCCCACTCCTGGAATTGTTCAAGGTGAGGTTGGATGGGGCCCTGGGCAATCTCATGCAGTGGGCAGCATCCCTGCTCTTGGCAAGGGGGTTGGAACCAGATGATTTTGAAGGCCCCTTCTATTCCAACTCAAACCATTCTATGATTCTATAATCTCCGCTCACAGAGGGTCATGTAAGGAATTGTAATGCTGACCCCAGCTTCGCTCCTAGGCCTTGTCCTCTACTCGGTGGAGCAGGGAGGTCACATAACTCATTAACATCAAATCTATCTGTGATTAAGTGTGCTGCTGGTAAACAAGCTCATTTAGTCTCCATGCTCCCAGTTCCTTCTCAAAGTGCTACAGCCAGTTGTACCCAGTAAAAGATCAAGTCTGTGAGAAAGCAATGTACAAAAGTTGTTCCTATCACAGAATGAGTAGGAATGGCAAATAATTTCCAGAATAAAAGAGAAGAGCAACTGGAGAAAGAGAACTCGTTCAGCCACTTATGCTAAAGAAAGAAGTGTTAGTGCCAACACAGTGGTCCTGTGAAAACTTCGCCTTGAACACCACACACAGTCCTGCTTATCCATCTTCAAGAAAAATGGACTTACACCTAGAGATTTAGGAGGATACTTGGGGGATACAGAATATAATTTAAGAAATAGGATGAGAGATCTGAATTGTAGTAAAATAAGAAATAAAAAGTTGGAGTAAAAGTACAGCCAAATATCAGCAAAAGAAGAAAAACAATAAAGAACAGGCATAAATTGGCTGGGACTGATTTAAGCAGGAAATTAGAAGATGGCTTCTAGCTGTAAAGAGAATGGTTTATTAGTACATCTTCCACCAAGAAAAGTGAGAGCAAAATGCAGTTCAACTAATGAAGCTCTACCTATGAAATAGCTATGAAAGAGACTATTAAGACTGCTTGTCTGAGAGCTAGGGTTTGGAACTGATGAGCTAAGAATCATTCATCCTGTCTAGGGACTCATCTTCCATTCATTCCATACATACTAAAAGAACAGGAATAAAGAATAATTATCATGTTTCCTCTTAAAATCAAAAGAATCAATGAAATTTTAATTTGGTACTAAATATGTGTATACCAGTAGAAACTTGGCGTTTCTCCCTTTTTCCTCAAACACTTCCAGGTATTTTTAAGTAACATTCTCTCCCCCCCAAATATCTACATTTTCAGTAGTCAGCTATAAAGGTGCCTTGGATATTTAAACATACTAGTGAGATTTAGGGAATAGTCTTCAATAGGTATTTCTGTGTTATGTAGAATTCTCTAGCTTGTAGGAGCCTTGTACATTTCTCAAGCACTGCTCTCACGGAACACAGTGCAAATGCAACACAGTAGGTGCATTACAATCTTCCCAAAACTATCAGAAAGCATTGTAATGCCAAATTTTCTAAATGTTACCAAAACAAACCAATCAACCAACCAAAAATACAAAAAAAAAAAAAAAAAAAAAAAAAAANNNAAAAAAAAACCAAAAAACCACACAGAGATGGAAATGGCTATTAAAGATTTAAATAAATAAATTTAAAACCTTAACCTGAAAAGAACAGCACTCCATCTGTTCTGTTATCTAAATTATAGTCACATATACCATTTTAACAGGATTTCCAGCTAAGTAAATAAATCTTGTACTATGACCATATACACATATGTCTATATTCTCTAAATTGTTCCACTTAGTACAGCTTTGCTCTTTTTAAGGCAAACCAAATACTTTACAAAAATTCTAAACAGAAAAAGAGGGTAATTTTTGCTACATAAAATCATATTTATGTTTAAACCACATTTTTCAGAATTTCTCTTACATTTGCATATATAACTATCACAGTCTAACACTAATAAAAAATGCTGCCTTGTAGTTCTGAGGTCCAAAAAGATTTAAGTTCATTAACTGGAGCATTAGAAGACAAGTAAGTAATATTTATATTCAAATCAACTTCAGTCCTTATCAATTTATTAAAATTATCAAATTACAGGAATTCCTCATCTGGACTGTACTTAGGAGAAGAAAAATCTGAGAAAACGTCCATAGGGAGCATTAAAAAGTTTTAAATTAAATATATGTGTTTAATCCCATATCTAGTGCATTCTCATTTCAAAAGGGCAGTTCCCAAAGCCTGGATATTGTCATCCAAACACAAGGCAAATATGAAAATATAAACTTCAGTGAAAGAATTCCCCAATGGTACAGACTTGCTGTAATCTTACAATTAAATGCTAGAAAACAGTCAGTGTGGGTACGTAAAAAGTAATGCACATGACAAAAATAACCCTAGCAACAGATACAAAGGTCTCTGATAAATTAGCTATTATGTTTAAGGAAAAAAATCAACCTGTAGTAGTAATCAAGAAAAGCAAAAGCAATAACTTTGGATTTTATTATGAAAGACAATATACTACTCTATATACTTGATAAATCTGTGCTATTCTCATATCTTTAACCTTTTAGTTCTGGTTACCACTACTCAGAAAGAAGAAAATTTATTAAATAAAACTAACAAGAAGGACAGAAAGGGTGATCAGAAGCAGACAATGATTTCCATACTGGAAAAATCTATGCATGGTACTTTTAAGAACCCAAGATCAAACTGAGATAAACTGAAAATATCTAAACTGTAAAAACAAGCAGTTGAGGGGGCATGCAGAAAATTCTATCTAAACACAATGAATTTGGTCAAGGTGGATATGTTTTCATATAGAGCAAAAAAGGCTATAAAACTGCCTGGTGAGATATTCTTTCTTACATATTTATGCCTAGCTCCTGTCAAAGATATCAGCCTATATATGGGTGCAGGGGACCAATTTGGTAGTTCGTATGTTTTAATCATTTAGTCTGTCATTGTACATATTAATCTTTTAGTCTGTCATTCACAAATAAAATTATTTTGTCTGTCTTTTGCATTATTGAGAAGGTGAGGCAAAACAAGGCATTTATTACTTATTGAATTTATTATTTATTGAATTTATTATTATAAATTCAAAGAGATTTACAATCCACAGGGTAATCCAGCTCATTCTCCACTCTGCAATGAACTGTACCAGTGTAGATCAGCCTCATTAACTGTCAAGATGGAACAAATTATATTTCGTTACAACTCTTACAGAAAAGCGTAGAAAAAATATTTTTATTCCTGTTCTGTGCAGAGAGAGGGGAAAAGACACATTTCCTGTAGTATTTAGAGATTATTTCCTGAATTCCACTACTGGTTCTTACTACATCAGGTTATCACAAATTGGGGAAACTGTGGCTTCTCTTACTATTTCAACTCCTGATGTCTCCAACCTTTGCAAAATGTACATCAGGTGCATCAGAAGACTCTGAGAAAGGCACAGTGCACCATTTCTTTCCCAGAACATTTATCAATGAATAATCAATAATTACTTAGCACAGGACTTCAGGTACTTACCTACATAGTAATTCATATCTGTATTAATCTCATTTTACTATTGCCCTGTCAAAAGAATGGCTAACTTAGTACCTCATACTCCTGTGGAAGTTGACAAATTCTACTTATTTCTTCACCGCTATTTGAGGTGAAAATATTAAAAGTCTAAGGATGCACTCACATGACATGCCTCATGTTGAAGGTTGTTTATCTTCATGCACATGACTGTATCATTTACTGAATTAGTGAAAGCCCCCTTTGGCCCCAAGTCAAAACAAAGTCTTATCAGATTCTTCTGCAAAACCCTAATTTCTCACATATATCTGCTATATTCTATAGCATTTCTCTTGAATAAAATATCATTCCATAGAAAATAATATCCCACTATGAATACACTATGTGTTTCAAAAATAATAAATAGATATTTATATCCCCAGCTTCATCCAGGAGGTTTCACATTATTTTTAGTTCTATTCCTCACCAACCAGAGGAACAACAGGGACTACTGTTACAGACCTGATACCAAATGATATTGCATGCTACATGACTTGTGCCCAGAAAAGAGATCTGTTGATAGGCATTACCAAACATAATTGGGTTAGGAAAGCCCTTCAGTTGTACTGCCATCTTGTAAAGCACTGTAGGAAGTGAAAAGAGCAGTCTAGAATTAGCAAACTTTTTCTCAGCATGCATTTACATATCTGCAACTATTTTGACCCATGAATTAGTTTTATGAATCTCATCCACACTGTCTTCTTCTATGGCCTTTACCATAGCATATCCTGCAAAGTTTGAGAGATGTCATAACATTTCTCTGGTGTCATGTTCCTCAAAACAAAGGCCTCTAGCTTTCCCCTTAGATTTTTCAATCTCTGATTTTACTATATCCATTTTCATAGATCTTTTTAACACACTCCTGGCAATATGAAACCAAATTCCTAGCTCTGATAGTTGTCTTGGGAGTGCATACTAGGAAATGTGACTGTTTTCTCTATCATCTTATACTCTTAGCTTGAAAAATGATTACTTAGAAAAATTAGAAACTGAAATTCCTAATGTTCCTGACACACTTCAGCCTCATGAATTGAAAATTTTTAATCTACAATTATTTTATCATTTGAGGAAAAATTAATAGCTTAGTTTTTGACAGGTATTACAAGCCTGTGAAAGCAATCCCAACGCCCACATTGTGCATTTGGCAAACAGAAAGGCTTTTCTGGTTCTGTAATTGGACAGAGGTAAAACAACACACCCAATCTGTAAAGGCTTGAATTTACAAGTGAAGCTAGGTCCATAGGGATCGCAGAAGTGGCAAAATAGCATTTTGGAAACACTCACAGAGTCATTCAAACACGACTGGCAATAACATGCCAGTTGAGCTTTGGATCAATAACGTAACAAAACAAATGGGAAAATGGGCTAAATAAGGCATAGCTATAGCAAAAATGAAAAAAATTATAAAACATGCTTGGTGATTCTACATGGCCATATTACCAACAGACTTTCTGACCTATGCCACTTCAAAGCACAACAAAACAAGACAAACAAAAAAACCAACCTCTCTGAAAGTCTACATTCTGAGAATATCTTTAAAATATTTGTGCATAACATAGCACAAAATATTCCTTACAGGTGGTTATGACCACAACCTTTTGGGTGGCCTCTTCTCCAAATATTCTGTAGATCAAATAGAAGACACCAGATGAACACAAAATTAAATAGAAATCCTGATTTCAATAGGCATTCTCAAAAAGTAAGCCTATAAATATTTTATTATGTTAATATTTGATAATGATCTGATATCTTCAGTTTCTTCATTCTCTTCCTGGAAATGGGCAGCGACTAGAATCAGCAAAGGTTTCTTGTGGAAAGTCAGAGATTTCCCAGTGGTCTTCTGTTATCTTCTAACTTGTACTTGGAGGAAAACAACCTCCTTTTCAAAACAGTGGAATCATAGAATCATTAAGGTTGTAGAAGACCTCCAGGATCATCAGGTCCAAGCTTAGACTAAATACCACCATACCCACTAAACCGTATCAGGATGCTACCCAAACTGACCCCACCCTGGTGCAACTTAAGGCTATTTTTCCTTGTCCTATCACTAGTTGCCTGGGAGAAGAGGCACAACCTCCCACCTCACCACAACCTCCCACCTCACCACAACAAAAGAGGACCCAAGGAAGTTTCAAAATTTTTATTTTTTCAGAATTCTCCAAATGTCTCTTTGTTCAGCCTAATCTTCTGACATTTAGTCCTTCAGACTTTTTGGTTGGCATGCCCTTTTATAACAGAAACTGAAGAAAAAGAAGGAATTTAAATAACCTAAAATTCTGAAGGGCAGAAAGAACATGCTTTCAGTTCCATCACTACATTCTTCTCCAGAGTGAAGCCCTGAAAATCTGCTCAACCGACTTTCCATCACAGAAGACAATGAGCTTCTGATGGTCAGGCACCATCCAGACACGTAACCCTTCCCAGAAAATCCAACTCTTATTTAGAATGAGCAAGGAGTTCCAGATGTGAATTAAGTACCAGGCTACAAGGTGAAAAGTCCAGTTTGATCCAAAATTTCTTTATATATTTTCAGTCTGCTATGGATATCAGGTACAGAGATTAAAGCCAAAAACTTTCAGAACATCAAAACTGATCACCACTCCACAAATTAATTCCAAGATAATAAAAAATTCCTCCTCCAGTTTCAAGGATTTCAGAAAAAAGAATTTTTTTCCAAGAAAATTACTTCTGTATGTATGAAACAGTCTGGCAACAGCACCACAGCACTTCCTTTCATGCAGATTTGCATGTGTAGCCTGAAACAAGGAATAAACACAGTTCTGTAAAAACATACCATAAAATCACTCAGGCTTGAAGCAAGAATGGTGAAAAACAGAGGGAATTAATTACAGTCTTCTAAGTGTAGATGAGCACTTTCCTTCACCCACAAGTCAAGCTTCAAGATTTCTCACTTGGAATGTTAAACAAACTTAGGAAAAAAAATGAAAATAAAATCTTCCAGTTTTTTAGGATGTTGTGGTAATTTCCTCAATGGAAAGTGTCTGTAATTTAGTCTGATAATACAGGTGTAAGACCATATCCACAGCATATTCCAAAGCATTTTTCTGACTAGAACACTTGCTCTTCATCATTTGGAACAAAGTCAAAAGATAGTACAGAAGAAAATACATTTTTCTCCGAACTGTTTATCTGTGACTAGCTCAGAGAGCTTCCGCTTCTTCTCTTGCCTCTCCTTGTGCAGCTACCTATTCTTTTTTCAGAGACTGACCCCCAACTTAAAGGGCATCTGTCTGAGTGTGTGGAACTGCTCCAGTAAAGTAGTCCTGGGAGAATAGTTCAACATGAAATTCAGACAGTAGAGGAAGTTATAAACAAGGAAACAGAAAGGTGTTATTCTCAGGCCCCAACCTTTTTTAGAAAACTGTTTTAAAATTTTTCAAATACTGGTAGTGACAGTGAAAAAAAAAAAAAAAAAAAAAAAAAAATAAAGGAACGGATCAGTGTTACTTTACAGACAAACAAATTACAGATTTTTTATTGGGAGANGGAAAAAAAAAAAAAAAAAAAAACAACTAAATTAAGAAAAGAAAAAACCTACCACCCTAAAAAACAGGTGAAAGTGTGAAACTACTTACTTTTTATCTTAATGTCTTTGAATATCTGATGATAAAAGGAAAAAGAAAAAAATCCACCATGCGTCTGACTTAGCAGTTTGCCTCAATTATATTTAAAGAAACTTATTAACAAGGATAGAGCCTTCAAAAAAATTTAGGGTTGGTATTTGTGCTTGTTCTAAGTACTGTTTACTATTCTCCTACTTCATTTATAAATGTTTATTCTTGCCTCTTTGTAAGTTTTCAGCATGAGCTCTCTTCTGGATTGTCCAAAAATTAATGAAAGCAAAGAGGCTTATTTAAGAGCAGTTCCTTTGGGGAATGTCAATCACAGTTATGTTTTAAAAAAAAACCTTAAAGGCAAATGGTTAACACAAATTTTAGCATAACCCAGAGTAAACATGAACATCTAAAATACTAAAACCTCCTGTCCCCAAATGCTCATGATATAAATTAGACAAGGAAAAATAAGGAAAGGTAAGCAATTAAATTTGTTCTCTACTGTTCTATAAGGATGGAACTAATTTAGTTTTCTGAGGAGTTAAAGAAGTTTCTTGTTCTAAATTAGACAACAGAAGGCTACTTGTTAAGTGATAATAATTAGAAGTACATTTTGTTTGTCTATGTTGAATACACAGAAGAGTATATTTAAATACTATACAGAACAGATAATATCAAAGTTTTCATAGTAGAGGTTTAGCCCACAATGGTGTCGGATTAATATAAGAATGAAGCATTGTTATTAATCAAATAACAGAACAAAACCAATTTAACATTTTATGCCTATTCAGGATAAAAACTTTGTTGGTTTATGTAGTTTCGTGGTTATTTCAGAGACTTCAGTCACCAGTAAAGAGAGAGGCAGTCAAAGTTAATAATAATCTCTCACTGTATAGAATCACAGAATCATAGACTAACTGGGCTGAAATTTTTGTCTTACCTGAGAAACACGTCAGATCATACATTCTTAACATTTCAATATTTCATTTGTGAAAGTACTCTTTAACCATAAACATTGTTCTATCACAGATGGAAGAGAGAAAGATGAATGAGAGAAAGGAGTATATTCATTTGAGATACCAAAAAAATCCAGAGAGAAAGTTCACATAAGGAAAGGAACATACAAGCTTCAAACCTAGCAGTGATTCTGTTTTAAGGAAGAATGAATACCATATATTCAGAATATTACTGCAAACTGGAATTACTTTTTTTTGACCCACTTTAATCAGTAGTTCAGGTTTTGCAAAAAGCTGCCTGACATGCTGCCCAGAAATAAGGGTCCTGGAAGCTCCAGCTGTCTCCGTTGCTGAAGAACCAGGGACTGAACGAGTCAAAGGATGCAGAATATGGCTTCCCACCAGCCTGCCAGTGAGGCTGCCAAGGAGCTGGGGAGAGGACCTGGCAGAAATTCAGGTTTCTTCCATCAGAATCCAGATATCAAAGCTCGTCTGGCTTTTAGCAGTACATGAAAAGTTCTGTCAAAAAAAAATCCTGGCAAAAATTGAAAATAATCTCTCATTACCTCAGTGAACATGCAAATTCCCAAAAAGAGTTGAGAAGGTCTAATGAAGCCTTAAGTACACCAAGACCTTACTGAGGATGAGAAAAGATCCCAATGAGCTTAGAAGAACATGCACAATACACTGCAATAGAAAAATCTGTTGGTAGAATTTGAAAATAAATAAAACCTTGAAAACTCTACACAAAACAAAGGTGCTTTCTCCTCTCACAAACTTCCTAATGTTACTTTTTACTTGGAACTGCCTTTCAGTGGTTGCACTGATCAAAACCCAAGCACTCTTCCTCCTGCCTTCCTTCTCCTCACATTTTCCAAATGCCGTATCTGATGCTGAACGCCATTCCTTGTCATTGGTAGGAGTGGAGTACCAGTTGCACTAGAGAAAACCTGCCTGTATCATAAAAAGCTCTTACAAAAAATAAGCACTGCAGGGGAAAGAAAAAAAATAATATAAGAAAAAAAACAAGTGCTACCAAATTCTTGTGAAGTCAAAATGGACATACTCACACACTTTATCCTTAAATACTACACACCAAATAAAATCTTGTGTTTATCCCATTTAAAAAGTATACACGGAATTTTTGCTCCTATTTTAACCAGAGAGACTTAGAAAAATAGTATATATTGAAATTGAGTGTTAGACCATAAAAGAAATTGGAAAATACATGGAAGATTCTGAAGCTCACTGATGAGATCAGGAATGAGTAAGATTTTGTCACAGATCACTTCTTTGATCACTTCAAATGAAACCTGAGGAACTAATAGCAGCTGTAGTTTCTCCTTTCCTTGCCCTTTTTTCCTTTATTTTTTTCCATTTTATTTCCTCCAATGTTATATTACCTTTATTTCTGAACCAAAGAAATTTATGACAGCAAGCTAAATTCATGTATCATAAATGTCCTTGCAACAGATTTTCTGACATATAAAAACTTTTTTTCCTGTTATGTTCAAGGCCTGAAAGGACAGGTCAAATAAACCCCACCTAATAGTATTCAACAGCAAAACTGCTGAAACAAGAATAAATATCATTATTCGCTCTTAGATTACAGCTAAGGGCACAGCAAGCTAATTGCTTCATTACAATGGACGGATTAGATGATTAAGAGTGAAATGATTATCAAGTGCACAGTCATGGGGTCATACTGGATTCCTCATTTCTCCTGGCAACACAGTTGTACTGATGGCAAAATAGTGTTTTTAAAACCTTAAGTATCCAGGAGGCTGAAGTTTCTGTTTTCAAATGAGGACAATGTCACTCTTTTTCATGCTTTAATCATTTTCTAATTAGAGTACTTCAATTTTTCCTAAAAAATATGAGAATACATAACTTGTATAAAATTCATCAACCTCCCTGTTCAACAAGAAACAAGAATAACCTGGGAGAATCCACCTCACCACACGCTACAGTTAAAAGCATGGCTGTAGGGCAAGCTACAGCTTTTGCTGCAATAGATACTGCTATATTACATGGGTGGTAGGTACTACCATGCCATGCACACTGCAGGTAATGGAATTTAGGAGGGGACCGAGGGTAAACCTAAATAAATCTTTTGTCGTGCATCAGGACTCAGATAGCCTCACCTCTGTGATCAGCTATTTTTTATAGTATACCATAACTCTCACACAGATGCTTCCTCTTTGTGGAAACCAAGACACAGGAAGCCTGGAGAGACTTAGTATACACTTGAATTTTGTGCTATTATGGAGTACTACCTCAAAGTTGAGTTGCATACCTGAATCCAGAGAACACAGAACATGTACCATGCTGCAGATACTGGGAATGTGTTCTGAGCAGCTCTTGGATTCTCAGTACTGAGAATAGTGTTCTATCTGAAACACAAGTTTTGCAACTTTATTTATTTTCAAGTACAAGACTTCCCAGTGAAAACTTTTGCAATAATAACATCCTTCCTCAAGGACAGAAAATAAAAGAAGCAGAAAGAGAGACAAAGATGAGCACACTAAGATAGTGAGTCTCGTGGATGATGCGCTTTTGCTCTATTTTTACCAAAAGCCCAGAGAAAGGAACAAAACCTACTTGTGCTGCTTCAGGGGCAACATTTGTTCAAGGCAGTAAAAATGTATTTTGGGAGTGCAAAAGGATAATCTAAGTCAGATTTGTTCTTGTTTCTAATCACTTCCTTCTTTGTGAGAGTGCAGACAATTCCAAAACTTGCTAACAAATGTTAAGGTCAATTCCCTCTCCACCTCTGCCCAGGAAACACCCACATAGCTGCTGGAGATGAAAAGTAGCAGTCCTGAAAACAGCTTTGAATTTCTCTTCAGTACAAGCTAAAACAGGGTTGGGTGATTTCACTGTACATTCAGCATTTTGGTGTCATTCTTACAAGCACCTTGACTCAATCTACCCATCCTCCAAAGAATGTAGATCAATCTGCTCTAAAACTGTATAAAACAGATAATTAAAATAAAGAAACATGGGGAAACAAAACTATGGTAGAAATGTAGACTGCAACTTCCTTTACGTGTATCAGACAGATTGAGACAGCACAAATAGGTTGTAGCAAAGCAAGGAAGTGAGTAAGCAAATGAACAGAAACTGATAGGAACCAGGCTTGCGCATTTTGACTGGCACGGCTGTCTGTCAGAAGCAAATTAAAAACAGTACTTCAGCTGGAAATGGTGCAGCTGACAGCACAAAAAAAAGCTTCAACTATCAGATGCCAGCTCTTAGAAATAACATTAATTAGATGTGCCCTTTTCGAATTTCTTTACTTTGATTCTTACTTGACCAAACTGGATGAATTCACCAGGACAGGAGTTAATTTTGTTAGCACACATTTCTTTAGCAACAGAAATATACAGATTTGCCACCAAAAAGAGCTAGAAGAAAGATATAGGGACAAAGATCATTCTAGGCAATACGACAGCTATATTTACATATTGTCTACTACAGATAAAATAGTGTTAAGGCGTTTTATATTGTAGCACAGTAAAAAACTTTGGATCGGAAAGATTTTCTTAATGAGACCCCAACGGATATTGAGTAGCTGTTGTTTGCTTTTCAAAAATAGTTGTATTTTTTAATTAAAATCATATATACACATATACAGATGATATTTCAGATTTTTAGTAATAGCCAAGTGCATTCATAACTTCTACTTTGCACTTTATTATTGAAATAGCTTTCTTTTAGCTTTAAATCAGAAATATTCTTCAAATATTTTTTATTTCCAGAAACATTTGTATAAAAATTGATTCATGTAACTCAAATAGTGTGCGTGCTCTTAAAGGTGAGTTAACTGTCTGTAAAGAGAGACAACAAGAACCACTGAAAGCCCTACTGTCCCCCCTTTATCTACTGTAAACAAACAAAAACCTAAAGCTGTATCTACATAAAAGCTGATGTCATAAGTGAAGATATCAATTTGCAATTTCCTTCAACTCCTTCACTTTTTATTACTGTAAGCAGAATACTTGCTACACGTGATTATTCTTGAACTTTAACCCAAAGCTTTATCATGTTTGTGAAACATACACTAATTTCAGTTTATTAAAATGTGAACCTTTATAATGTGTGTATTGCACAAATTGATGTTACACAAAAATATCCAGAGGTAGCAGAGTAGTCACAGATGTATGAGGTTAATGAAGTAATTAAGTTTTTTTAAAAAAAGGAACCTACTCTAGAAGCAACAGTGAAAACCATTAAGTGCTGATACTACAAGGCTTGCTAACTTCTTCACTTTTTACACGTACAGTGAATAGCTGGATTAATTTCAATAGTTTAACGGACAGCTGTCATTTTACTCTCTTGCTAGGGCATTTCTGGGCAAGGTGTAATTTTCCTCACTTATTTTACATATTTTATGTATTTATCTACATCTAGTGGAACACTCGATATTAAGATGTTTATCCACTTCTTAGAAGGGAAAATATTATCAATTTTTACAGAAATTACCAGAAAACACCTTACTGTGTAAGAAAAATAAAGACATCAGCAAAATATTAGGAGCCAATCTACAGCCCATGCTTTCACTACATGCACCTCCTGCTCAAGCAGTAGTAACAGGAAATGTTCATTTACTGCTAACAGGAAACTTGGAAGCCTGTACAGTGATTATGGCAATAAAATAAGGGTCCTTTTTATGAAGTGAGAAGGGAAAAAAACTTCCAAGACCAAAGAATACAATTTCAGTGTGACAGACTGTGTTTTCATTTGTTTCAACATTTCACCAGGATGGGCACTATGCCTCACTTCAGGTTGCTCTTCTCTCCACTCTTCTGCAGGCAGGAAAGACAGTTCAGGAAGTATAAATTCATGGCTTAAATTCTACAGGGCTGGAGCAAGGTTGTCTGCAGTCTCTCACTCCCACATGGCCCTTATAGGTTTTGACATAAATGATGAGGAATGATGGGCATAATTTCTTTTCTTTCACAATAAGATTAAATCAGAAGTGATCTAATGACATTAGTAGACTTATAACAGAATAAAAGAATGTAAGTTAAACCAAAATTTGGCTCTATTATTTCATTAGGGAAACAAAATCTTCAAGAAAGCAAAACAAGAAAGCCATGAAGTGTTTTATTTGCCAGTGATAGGGTCTAACCCAAATATTTTCTTACAAACTTCATCCATAAAAATGAGTTCGGGGAAGTGAACAACTTCAAATTAGTCTGTATTAAAATATAAAGAACAGACAGACTTAAATGGTCATCTCCCAGAACATTTTTATACACAAAATGGATATAAAATGACAAAAATTGGAAAATTCTATCTTGTATAATCTAAATGAAAGTAAAATAAAAATATTAAAATAGAATTTACTTAATTTAGATCTTATTTGGAGCATTGGAAGAAATATATAACTTCTTGCATGGAAAAAATTCTTGGTTAACATGAACATGTCTTTCACAGTATCCTTTTTTCAGAGTAATTCCATTATCATCTCAGGTAGAACTCTACAGAAGTTCTATACTCATTTTCTAGAGAAAGAAACATCTAATATAAGTGCTCCTTCTTTACATATAGCATTAGGAGGAAAGACCTTTTGGTATTTCATTTTACACTAACACAGGCTTTCTAGGCAGCAGTATAAAATAGTAATGGAGTCACCGTAACCCAGTCAGGCACTGGAAATTTTTAAGCAGCCACTGAAACAGTCTGAATATTAACCTGTGAAAAAGTAAAAGCTCAGTACCCTCCAGAAATGTGTGTCTGACACTGATAGGAAAAATGTTCAAAACTAAGTTGTAATAAAATTACTGGCTTCTGAATCAATATGACATTTTTTAAATGTATAATTTATTCAGATGTGGAGGTAGCAAGTCTTTCCAGAAGAGTGGGCTTTGACTATGAAAGGAGGACCATCCCAGTCATTTGGGGATATTAGACATGTTAACATGTTAAAATATTGCATTTGCAGTAATTTTTACCAGCATTCTAGAGGGGAGACATAAGAAAGGGGACAGCTGGTTTATTTTTCAATATAATGCAGATCAAAGATGACAGTTATAGCAATCCAAGAGAAAAAAAATTCTAACCAATAGTAGAATGTAGGTCCTAATGAATACTGGGCTAATATTAGCAACCAAGTAGTACAAAATAAGTGAATATTTCATATTCCTACATAATAGTCCTAGTCCTGATAGATTCATTTCTCCTCTGAAAGAATGAAATGTCCCTCTAAATATAGCATTGCTTAAAAATAAGACTGCTAGGTAGGCATTCAGAAAATTGCTACTAGCATGGCAATATTTTTAATTGCTACATTTCTCAGTCTTGTTTTTTTTTTTAATTCAATTAAGTCAATGAGGTTACATATCAGATGCACAAGTAAGTCTGCAAGTCTGTAACTTAGCTGAATCAATTACTTTTATTGCAATTCTAAAAAAAATTAAATGCTTTGATGCAAGGTCTATCTTTTTCTTATGTGTTGGCATAGACAGTAGCATCGATAAGTTCAGACTTAGTATTTCTCTATGTAATCTTACAAACGTTCAGTAGTTAACTAATTCATGACCCTAGCATATTGAAAGTCAATCATAATTCTTTTCATCTACAAGATCATTATTTAAAATTATGTTTTAGTAACAGATTAAATTAGAACAAAACTATTTATGTGTCTTCCTTTTTAAAATATTGATGTAGCCTATATTTCAAGTAAATTGCAAACAAACTTAGAGCCAAAGCCATCACACAATTTGGATAATCAGAAGATCTCCCCACATAAAATCTGAAATACTAGGGGTGAGAAGCAGCTCTCCCATTACTTTGCACAACAAAAAGACTGTCCAGTCACCTGTGAAAATACAAGTGCTCGTGTGTGCAGCAATTACAACTAGGGCCTTCGCTACACATCTTTCATTACGTATGTTCCAAATCACATTGGAAAATGCAACAACACAGCTTTACGGAGCTCATTCACTTAACCAGTGTCATCTGAGGTATTTCATTTCTCCTTTTTTTCTTCCTCCTATGAGCTGAACTAACTTATGTCTGAAAATCAAAGTTTTAAAAGTATTAAAGAAGAAAACCTGCTGTCTGATATGGAGACACAAAACCTAGTTCTATCTAAAGTAACACCAGTAATGGCTTTCCAACTCCAGTTATTCAGCAGAAAAATTTTATGAGCATTTTCTTTGTTTTCTTCACCAAAAAGGCTCTGAACACTAATTTTGGTGGCATTGATTTACAGACCTTAAACAGCAACTTCAAAATCAGAAATTAGTTTGTACATATTTGACTGCTGGTTTTCTCAATGACTGCAACACAACTAGTCTTTGCAGACTGTGGAAATAATGGTGGATTAATTCCATTTCTCTCAGAGATTCCAAAAGTACTGTAGCTAATCTCTCTCAGCCCCTCAGCTGTGCTAGCTCAGCATTTGTACGACTGTACAGTAAATCATATGACTTCCTTTCTATAGCTTAAAAAGATGCTCTGTCAAAGTGATGATGGGGGAAAATATTTTTTCATTAGTTTAACCTCCCTGAAACAGTTTCCCTAGACAGTTCAACAGACAGTTGCACCAGGGCCATGATGGTGTCATGGAGGCAGGAAGGAGCAGCTGGGCTGACAATGGAGCTGCAGGTGCTGCACTGACAGCATGGAACTGCCTGGGGCTCTGGAGCTCAATTTAGCCTCTCAGATCTGTTTTCTGGAAAAGCCTCTCTTTTTCTTACTGTATGGATTCCACAGGGATCCAGGAAGAGTAGTGTCTCTAGGCTCAAGTTAACTTCGCAAACATATTTGCTAAATAAATATTTTGGTGGATTTACCTTGGCTAGCTGCCAGACACCCACCAAGCCATTCTTTCATTCCCCTTCCTCAGCAGAACAGGTCAGAGAATTTGATGGAAAAGCTCATAGGTCAAGATAAGGACAGAGAGATCACTCGCCAGTTACCATCACAGGCAAAACAGACTCCAATTTTGGAAGATTAATTCAAATTATTGCCACTTAATAACTGGGTAGAACAGTGAAAAAATCTAAAAACACTTTTTCTCCCTGCCCCTTCCTTCTTTCCAGGCTCAGCTTCACTCATGAACCTTCTACCTCTACACTTGGAGCAGTGCAGGTGGAGGGGGCAGGGACACTGAGGTCAGTTGAGAGCTCTTCATCACTGCGATTCCTGTCTTCTCATACTTGTCACCTGCTCCAATGTGGGGTCTTTCCCATGGGATACAGTCTTTACTGAACTGCTCCAACATGGTCCTTCCCATAGCCTACAGCTCCTCAGGATATGCTCCAGGTCCCTTCCACGGCACGTAGTCCTTCAGGAACAACCTGCTCCAGCATGGGGCCCCTGTGGAATCAGAAGTCCTGCCAGAAAACCAACTTCAGTGTGGGTTCCTCTCTCCAAGGGCTGCAGTACCTGCCAGGAGCCTTCCCCAGTGTGGGCTCTCCATGAGGGCCCAAATTCATTCAGGGTGCATCCACCTGCCCTGGCATGAGGTCCTCCACAGGCTGCAGGGGCACAGCTGCCTCACCACAGTCTTCACCATGGGCTGTAGGGCAATCTCTGCTTGGGTGCCTGGAAGCACCTCCTGCCCCTCCTTCCTCACTGACCTTGGTGTCTTCAGGGCTGTTTCTCCCATATTTTTCTCACTGCTCTCTCTCACAGTCGCTGCACAGGATTTTTTATCTTCTCTTACACGTTATCCACAGAGATGCCAGCAGTGTCCCAATGGACAACTTTGGCAGTGGTAGATCCATTCTGAAGCTGGCTGAAACTAATTTTCTCTGACATGAGGGCAGGTCTTGGTGTCTTCTGCCACCCCTGCAGCTTCACCCCAACACCTGGACACATAAATGCAGTACGAATACTTACTTCACACCAAAAAAGAAGTGATACCATTTTTAGTTATGAATCTAGTGAGTTACATGCTTCCATATAAGTTCTTATGTAAGTTTCCATTTATTATGGAAATATGAACTTAATTATGAATTAAAAGGCAAAGAATAGTTGGGTTGGTGGGCATCAGTTCAATAACTCCTTTCTTTCCTTTGTTTCACACACTGAGAATATGTTAGAAGAAAAACTTTATTAAACTGAAACTAAGGGTAGAAAACATTTCCGTGATGTAATTACAAAAACTATTATGCAGATGTTCAAACAGTCCCTAAAAAAGATACTAATGATGCCCAAACATATTAAGCAATAGAAGGACATAGTAGAGCTCTGGTATAAACCTCCTTCCACATCATAATACCATTCAGCAACTTTATAAATACTGAATAAAAGATACTTATGTCCAAGATAGAAGATATTTAATGGCAATTTCCCTCTTTTAACACAAATCAACATCTTTCTTATGGGCAGCTTTACTCAAAATCCAGCAGTTCCAATGGGAGACAAGAGCTGTTTTAAAATAGGTCATCATGCTTAGTCTTATTCATGTTAGGACCAGCAGTCCCTTTGAAATACAATTTTTTTGTGGATGACTATAATAAAACACTCCTAAGCCCTTATCAAAGAAAATCCTCATGGCTACAAAGAGTGACAAAACATGTTACCAGTTCTAAACTGCTCTTTCTTATTTAACCTAAGAACAAAATTAGGAGTATATCATTTAATTATTTCAATAATAACAAGAAAAAACATATATCAGTGCTTTTACTTATTATAATGACCATGTGATCATTACCTATGGAACTATGACTTCGTTTCCTAGTGAAACTCCAGATTCAGTGAATGGTTTTGACCACTAAAGTTTTATTAGCCAAAATTATAAATCTAAACAAAGGCACTATTTTAACCTGTATTCCTTTTAATAAATAAACTTCTTACTTGTAAGTAACTGGTCTTACTGAGTTAAGAAATAGTTATTTATATCTGAGACATTATGTTAGGACACAGTGTTATCATGGACTAATTCTATAATTTTTATCACTCTTGTTTGTGCAGAACAAATATGACCATTCATACTAAAAGTTAAAAATGTAACTAAATGTTTATATTGTCTTTCTCCAAACAAAAATTTCTTCTATACATGAGAATATCTATGTTACAGAAAGCTCGGGAATGTATAACTCAGACCAAATTTTAGACAAGAATACTCTGGAAATTCTGCAGAAGACATGTTCATGTAAACTCTACAAAGCAGCTAAAAACATTTATCTTCCAACCACGTCTAAATAAATTCAAAATACGCAAATCTACATTAGTGCTCAGCCATAGCCCATTAAATTCCATTCAGCTTTGGCCACCTGCATTTTCAGATATCAAGCAGACAGAATAATTCAAGGCTTTCAAATAACAAGTGCTTTGTCTGTACTCTAACCCGAAAGCACCTTTTCTTGGCCCAGTGCCTTCAGAGCACCCTCTACAGCAATTTTACAGATGAACCATAAACAGGGCAGAAAAAAAATACATTTGGATTTTTTGATATATATTTTTAATAATTGGAAGATATGGGTTATTTTAAAGAAATAGGGATACTATGTAAAAATACAGTTTCCTTTCAGTCATATTGGGATTTTGCTTAACTTTAAAAACTGGTGGAATCTTTGGCTAAGTTCTGAAAAATAATTAAAATTACTGCTTCACTTGAAATAGCTTCTGATGTAATATGTATTAGCATGAAAGTAATACCAACACTTGAGAAATATTTACCATTCACTTCAAGTTAGCTCCTCCTTAGCTTACTACTTATATGTAAATCAGACTATCATCAAAGTATCAACAGGCATAATCTTACTACCAACCCAAAAAGCCAACACATTAATAAAAAACCAGAACAAGCTGCTTCATTCTCTCCATAAAATAAAATTAAGTTCTTAATTTTAAATAGTTCATAGTGTTTACTGTGGTATTTCATCACTTCATTGCTGTAACGTTACAAGTAGTTCAAAAAAAAGTAAGATTTTCCTGAATCATTTTAACTTTAGTAGAAAACACGTGTTTGACGAAAGCATAATCCTCAGCCTTTTAATGTGACAGTGATGCTATTTTTCTAGCTGTTAGATAATACATGGTTCAGCTGTCACTTACTGTGCAGCAGTCGGTTACACAGAATGAAATGAGTCATAATCGCAATGACTAGCCAAATTAAAGAAAGCATGCTGAATCAAAACCCATGCTCCCAAACTGTCTTAGGGCCTGATTCAGCAAAAATTTATTTGATTTCAATACCATACAGCATATTCCATAGATACCTGTTTATCCAGACTTTTAAAGCAAGAAAATGCTGAATTCAGAAGGCATAGCAAGACAACAGTATGTATTTAACAGACTACCATCAAAAGTGACATATCAACTTGTAAATACACAGTAGCTAAACAAATATCATTAAAACAATATCTAGCAAAAGAGAGATGGTGTGTGAGTTATGGAAAGAAACTCTCAAACTGAGTTCTTTTGGTCTGAAATGTTACATTGTTTTAACCCTACAAGTAGTAGACAAATCCTGTTTGTAACTTCCCATCTAGCAATCTGACTAGCTTCATCTATGAGATTCTACCTTAAAATATCTGTTAATCATTCTTATTGGTGAATGGCATAGGAAGGTTTTCTTTGCCATGTTCTTTTGATGATGGGCATGCTTAATCCCACATGCTGGAAAGATTTTGTCAAGGTCTTCCTTTAGATCTCATTCTTCAAAGGCTTTCTGAATTCAGTATAAAAAATATACCAAATCCTAAGAATAACCATGGTCTAGAAGGGAAGCATACTCAGGTTCCCAGCAGTGAGTCTCAAATAGTAAAGTTATGGATAAATGAGCATACCCTAATTAATAATTGATAGAAATATAAGCAAAATATGCAGATTGACAAACAGCTTCTAGGGAACCATAAATGTCAGTGTTGGCAGGGAAAATGTCCATGGCATTCTTATAAGACCGAATAGTAAAGAGTTACTCTCAAAGGCAGAATTCTGCAGGGCAGACTCAGCTTACCTAGTTCCAGAAGTCTGTGAGATAGATTTCTACATCTGACATATTCACTCTATCTTCTTTTTAAGTCCACAGCCAGAAATAGGCTCTGCACTTCATCTGGCCTATTTGAAATGTCTAATTTAAGATGAGATGGATCACATCCTAAAGGCACCTCTTTATTTCCATTTGCTTCAAATTGAACATAAGTGATTTCAGACATGGATGTCTTCTTCTGTAGGTATGCAGATCTGGTCAGAAGAATCCCAAAGAATTCTGGGCTCAAATAGCATAATCCAAGCTCTAAATGATGTAGCATGGGAATGAAAAAGATACCAAAACTGAGGCAATGGTTTTCATTAACCAAACAGTTCTGTGAGTGCTGAACTTAAAGAACTTAGAGTTGTGAGGACTCACACCTCATGATGGATTTATTTTGATGCCAATGTTGGCTCTCCCCTAGAAGAACTCCTTGGTATGTAGGATGGTGTGAGTCGACTTTTCCAGTCAGGAGTGGGGACAATCCCTTCCACTACCCATCTTCCTATTTTCATTAAACCCATAGTAATTATGTATTCTTGGGACCTCAAATTTTTGTCGATTTTTTTGTAAATCAACCAACACCTTGCACCTACTGAATAAATATGGCAGCAGATGCAACTGTTTCCCTTACAATAATATAGCAGTTGTGTATTTCCAAGTTGGTGAAAGACCTCCTTTATCAGAAAGAGATTTGAACACAGCTCTCTCTTCCCAAATGAACAAATTATGGGCAACACTGGAAAAGTTTATTCTGCATCCTAACAATGAAGGTGTAAAATTGTGCAGTCAGGAATGCAAATGTATGGACAGGCAGCAGAAAGTCTAAATACCTCTGTGATTAGGATACTCTCCATCTAGAGGCAAGTCCTCATTCTTGCTCCAAGGGCTGTTGTGCATTTTAGTTAAGTACTCAAATGCAAAATTCATAGGAGGCATCTGATGCAGACAGGATATAACTCAGTGGCACTAAAGACAAACACTGTGCATAGCTGAGGTAATCAAATTCAAAATACAAAATGAGGAATGACTGATTCAACAAGACTCCTGCAGAAAAGCATGGTGAAGGGACAGTAGATCACAAGCTGACCATGAATCCGTAAGTGCTATATCACAACAAAAACCACAAACCCACGTGACACTGTCTTTACAAGGAAAGGGTTCTGTGCAAGACATAGTTTTGTCCTCCTGCTCTCCCCATACACTTTTGTTTGGAATATGTGTCTGGGTTTGGACATTGTGTTTCAAAAATATCAGTCAAAAAGTATATATAAAGACCAGCAGCAGGAGTGGTCAGAAGTCTAGAAAATATGACCTGTTGAGTTCACAGAAAGGAATGATGAGAATATACAGGAGGAGATATGATCACATTTGTGAAATACAAAAAAGGTTGCTGCAAACAGAAAAATAACAGACTGCATTGCATTTCCACTGGGGACAGAGCAAGTAGCAAATGGCAGGAAAGAGATTTAGGTTTAACAGTAATTTCCAAATTCTAGTGATAAGGATAAGGACTTTGAATAACTGAGACAAATTATCTAGGGAATTCAAGAAATCTCCATCCCTGGTTGAGTCAGTAGTGGAGTCATTGTTCTCATACCTTTCAGTAGTAACCTGTCATTTGAAAAAATGTAAAATTTTCATACTGTATACAAGAGCTTTACTCTAAGATCTGCTTGGCCCACTCTTCACCTTCTGCTACATAGGCAACACAGCTCTTGCAGAGATGAGTAGCTTGAATTCAGTGCATCGTCTGCTATGTGCCCTTGCCTAGGCCATGAAGGCTTCTTATTTCACTGGTTAGGTGGGGTCTCACAATTGCAAATCACTAGTTTAGACAAGTGTCAGAAACTGCTGTCTTAAGAGCTGGTCATGCCTTGAGGCAAAGGATGAATTGCAAGACCTGTTGAAGTCTCAATCAGCAATGTTTTCTATTATTCGATGTGTTCTCTGGGTTTTAAACAGCTTTAAAAGCATTGCTTCTCACTCATCCTTTCTGTAATCAGAAAAATGTATAAACCAAGAGTTAGATTAACACTATATGGAAAAAGATTTCTTGCTAACACACTGGAGGTACTCATTTCTGAAAAGTTACATGAAAGATGATTATAAAACATTTTCCAAAATAGGTTGACTGCTTCTAACTCACAATTTTATTTAAAGGTAAAAGCATTTTGTGTTCTTCATATGCTTAAGATAGTACACATTCTAAAGAAAGTCTGCCCTCAAAAATACACAGAACCAAAATGCCACATTGTATCGAATACCTAGCAATGCTATGACCTGTTAAATATTCTGTGTACAAATGCAGTATTATATTTGCTATAAGAAACGCTTCACCTTAAGAATATTAATGTCAAATAAAGTATAGGTCATCAGTAAGTATTTAAGCAACCTCATATGAGATTTACAAAGGAAGAACCAACCCCATAGAGACAGTAAACAAAGAAAATAGTAGGTTTCGTGTGTTATTTAAAGTTTAAAGAATTTCTTATGAATTTTCTAAATAGAAGCTCTCAGACTTGTTTGAAACACAAGTTTCAACTCTTGCTAATTCCTTCTAGAACAGACAGGATATCTCACCATATTTTTAATGGAAGAGTTTAAAATCTAAATCAAAGATATTTTTATGGCTTCACATCAAAACTTAAAAACTCCTAAAGATATAGATACATAAAGTCAATTATTATGACTATTACTTTTCCCCTATCAAAATGCATGAATTTGATTTCTCTATCAAAATGCAACTGAGACCACTCTGCAAGCATGTAATATGATGACAGCTGATACTTAAATTCAGACCTATAAAAGAACTGCCTTCCATCTTCAATAACAGAAAACAGCAGAAATTGCTTTGAACTCTTACTCTCCAAAAATTACATGCATTTGCTTCTTAAATGCACTGCTATTCCCCTATAAAATCTCTTACTGTTACATTAACTCTTACAGTCTCAGTCCTTACTGACCCCTTTGCAGATCCAAGACCATAGCTTGGAAAAACTACATGAGGACAGAGTCACCACATGATATCATGCACAAGCAGATTTTCAGCACAGCACTGATTTTGCAATGTTACTGTATCACCAGAAGTATAACAACTCCTGAGATGAAGTTACTGGAGTTTACAAATGCACTACCAGGTTTGGTGTAAACTGTTTTTATTAATAAACTATAACATACCCTCAACAGAGAATTACTTCAAGGATGTAACAGTTCCTCCTGTTACAGCATGTAGTCCCGCAAAAGAGGTCTAAACTCATTAAGCGTTGAAAACAATATTGGTCAATATGAACTTCAGGTTTATAACACTAATAACTTTGTCTGAACAATGACTGCTTTTGAATGCCATTTTTAGACAATTAGTATTTCAAGAGATTCTTCCTGCTGGTGAGTTTAAATTAAAAGAAAGACTTGCCTGCTCTTAGAGAGATTAGGTTGTCTGTGGTAAATTGTAGCTATCAACCTTGATATAGTAAGACATATGATTAAAACAGCCCATGTGATCTAAACTTAACTTAAAAAATCATCCCCACCTCAAAGCTCATTGTTAATGTATAACATCTCTTGCAGTAAAACAGGTATAGATGAGATCAGAAGTCCTCACTTTGTGTGTTCCTTGGGGTTTTAGCTCACCAAGTTTCTGTCAAAAAAGCATCATCAGTGAAGATTTTGGGGGAAAAGGAAAGATCACACCAAAATAATCCTTCTTGGAAAAGGCTGGCCTAATGGTCTTAGAAACTGCCCTAGCATTCTGACTGACAGTAAATATGACAATGTAACTTGAAGAAAGCCACTAAAGCAAAAGGGTGAGAGGTGGCATTAAGCTAAAGAAAATCCCATTCCACTGGACTAAAATTCCAAGTTCAAACTATTGTTTTACTTTTTCCTCCCTGTTATGGAACTTTGAATGTGTTGCAAGTATTTTAAAACTTCACTGGCAGGGTAAAAACACATTTTACACCAGTTCTGCAGTAACCTATCACTTCTGTGTATTTTGACACTTACAATATATACACTAATTAGCCATTGGTTCAATGGAAAAATCAATTATTTGACATTCTCAGTTATTTAGATGTTACCCAGCTCAGAGATGCATGCAGACAAAACCCAGAATGGACCATTCAGTCCCCTAACCTCACCTCCAGAGACCACTGCATTTCAGTCACTGCTTTCTAGGATACAATCCCAGCACCTTAAAATTATAATCTCCACTCGTCTTTTAGATGTAAAATTAAATGTTTTCTTCTTTTTTTTTTTTTTCAAATAAGTACAGAAAGGTATTTATTTGAAAAGATTACAGAAAGCACATACTGTCTGGTGTTGAATGTCTATTTTGGGCGTTCTTTGTTAACTAAATCCTGTGTCTGTTTTACAATTTCTCAGCCCCATACAATGACAAGCCTTTTTACGTCCAAGCCATCCTACTTGTACTTCTTGAATGTGGGAACATCAGCATTATTGCAGTCTTGTAAAACTTTACTCAACATAAACATTATCAAGCCAAATAATTAGTGTAACTGCCACTCTGTATAATCTCCAAATATATTCTGCTTAGTCACTAAGAGGAAGTACTACTTTAATCATTTGTAGACAGTGCCTAAAAGTGTGTTAGGTTCTTTAGAGAACAATTGTAAACACTGAGTCTTCTGTAAGAGCAAATGGTACAAGCCGTAACAACCTGACAAGTATTATCTACAGAATAAAATGTCAAAGCATATGATAAGAGTGAAGAGCAAGGAATAATGACAATTTTGAGAGAGGCCCAAAAAGCAGTACAAATTATTAAAACAAAAGAAAGGGGAGATGATAAAGAATATTACGAGAGAGCGGAATGAGGTAGGAGGAATGGAAGAGGACATGGCAGGGCAGGAAAGGGGGCAAGTATCTTCTTCAACTATATGTATATTTGTGTAACTTCCACTATCACTTAATTCATACTGCAAAAAGTTACTAGAGTCACTTTGACCACGTTTTATTTCATAATGCACAGAAACAAGAGCAAAATGATGAGTGGTGTAGCAACAAACTGTTCTAATCAGCACTCGAAATTCAGACAAAATGCAGTGCAAAGTTATGGAAGCAAAACTTAACTAACTTTGCCTGGAGTCCTAGTTTACTATTTAGTCAAAAGCAAATCTTTTTGCCTTACTCTATAAACTTTAAGAATTCCTATGCATATCTCCATTTTCCAAAAGCAAAATCAATGATCACCACGTATCTCTCTTTCTTCTCTTCAGCTCTGAAATCCAAAACCGAAACACACAATGCTTTTAAGACAGTGTAAATCAGAGTTGAATATTTATAAAGTCAGATAATTATTTATAAAAAAGTACAACAGCTTTGTGAGTCTGATATTTACACTTCTGTGACTCATGGCCATCAATCACAACTGCTTCCTCTTCCCCAGGCGAGCATCCTGCCCCACATCTCACTCACTCACAGTGTCATACAGAGCCCACACAGCGCAGCTTCCTTAAGGTTTGCTGGTCAGAGATTTTGTTTCAGTCAGTGTAGCTACCCCATTTTTACCATGTCTGCGCAATCACTACCACAGTAACTGAGCACACAGAAGCTGCAGCCAGTTGTACCTTTCTAAAGCTCACTCTGGACTTCACAGTGGTGGATCACAGAGAGCCACCACCCTCTAGCTAGCCCACTGTCTTTCCACCTTTCTTGTCCCCTTAGGTAAATCAGTTGACAAATCCACACACACTTTTAAAAGAAATCTTTTATAAGGACCTCATGGTTAACCTGTAATGCTTTGCAAATCTATGAAAAGTTGGATCATTTCATAAAATTTCTCTTGGAAAAATTTGTCTTCTACTGGGCCAAACTGTCCGTACCCATGAAAAGCTGAAATACATATCTTTTCAGAGCTATGAGTCTGACTTTATGAGAAGAGCATTTTATCTTTAGAACTGCTCAGCAAAGGAGCTTGAAACTCATGATATTTCAAGTAGGAGAGTGTAGATGCACATCACACAGGCTGAAACAGAAGACTTTATAAATAATGGCAGCATTCTAACATCTCCTATAATTTTTTTCCTGTATGCATCCTCTCAATACACTTCTTTAATACAGAAATAAAGTACAAATTAAAAGTAAAAAAGCACAAGACTGATCACATAAACCAGTCTGTATGGAGGCATTGTGCTGTCTAAAATCTGTTAAAAAGCTTACACACACAAAACCAGATTTTATATGAGGAAGGATGTGCATAATGTAAAGGAAAAGTCATCATCAAAAATTCTATGCTCTATCCAAGTCAGTAAAACATCCACAAAGAAAAAAGTTGAAAATATGCAAATATTCTTAAAACAGCAAAGACTTACACCCAGAGTACAGACATAAATTCACTTTGTCACGCATTATGCATATTAAATATTATGCAAAACATATATTCAATAACCTTGTCAAAAAGACACCTTCTTAGTATATAACATTTAAAATGCACTCCAAGGGTCCCAAAAGTTCCAGAAGAGAGACAGTCAAAGCAGGAGAGTTTTCCACCCATCCTTTTTAAAGCAGAAGCTCCACCACAGGAACACAGTGCACAACTGTAGCTCAGCATATTTCACAGACCAAACCAGGCCAAAGGAGACAGCAGATCTGGAAAGCTTCTGCTTTCCATGCCATCATGTTCCATCAGATCCTGGCAAGAATTCATGCTGACCCGATCACTATTAGTTGCTACAGATTACAACTCGATACCATTTGTATTTCCTTTCCCCAAAAAGAGTAAAACAAGCATAAGGAGAAGTTATGTATCTATTTTAAATCCACACATATTTACCCCAGGGAGTGAAAGGAAAAGAATAAATAGTCCACATTACAGATATGAGTCACACTACTTAATGCTCTTTTGGAAAATGCTCAAATACCACAGTGATGGGCACAGCATAAGAATTTGAAAAACACAAGATAGAAATAGAATGGAGAAAGGAAGTAGAGCCCAGGGACTAGCCATTCATACTGACACTCAATCACCATAAATTATAAAAAAAAAAAAAACAGAGGGAATACATGTTTGCTGCTTTCTTCAACATTTGAACAGTTCTTGTATTAATATCTCTAAATGTCAACTCTTGTTTTCAGCATCTTTTTTTTATCCTGCTATATTTCTCCATGGAATGAAATGACACAATTTTATTGCTGAGGCAAAAATACCTTCCACTTCTAAAGAAGCTTGCCTTCGAGGAGAATTACACTTGAACAAAGACTGCAGGATTTAGCTCTATATTTATCTCTATGCAATAACAGTAGTTCATTCATATAAACATGGGGGGTTTCTTTTTTATTCTTTCTCTTCTTTTGACAGAAGGAAAACATCTCTCGACAGAATTAAACTCAGTAATATCTACATAAAGATGCTGGTACGACTTTGGTGGAGGGTTGTGCTTCATAAATCTGCAGATATTTTTAGAATAAACATGTGGTTTATGGTTCAAGGAGACACTTCATTTTAAGAAAAATAAAACTGGTGAGTTATTCATCTGACACCAGCTCACTTCTCACTAGCCTCTAAAATATTGTGGGCCATCTATTCAAATTCCACTGACAACAGCTTTTTCCTAATAGAGCTGCTTTAGGCCATCTTTTATGTATAAACTTCACACCATACCCTCTCCCTTGTGGCTTACATAGAACTCAAGAGGACCCTTTAATGAGAAACTAAACCCCACCTGAAGTTTATCTTTAGATTTGATTAAGACCTTCTTTTTTTGTCCATTGTCTGCTTCCAAGATTCTGAATATTACGAATGAAAACAATTCTGTTTCACTTCTTAAGTTAGTTTTACCTTGCCATTACTTGAAAACAGTTTATTCTTCATTTGCAAGCTTAACCATTCAAGCTGATCCCAGTATTGTACTGAAATTGCACTTTATATTTGATCATAAATACTACTGTCCACAGCAAAAGTTGACAGGAGCCTTCTTTAAAATTGTAATGCTATTATTATATATTTAAAACACAACCTTAATTCCTTGTTGCTGAATTCCTCCAGCTTCCAACCTGAACTTCCATTTCCTTCTTTGTTGATGATTTTTAAGAGTGCAGAAATTTTAGACAAACATTTGCATTTATTTTGCTATATCACACAATTTAATAAAATAAAGGAGTCTAAATTGTTTTAAAATAAAAGTATCCCAATAGCAACCAAATTTAGAGCAAGAGACTAAGATGTGGTGACAAGAGAAGGTATGGCACTTTATTTCCAGTGTTCACATTACACTGACACGCTTCAGAATGTTCACCCAACAAAAAACCTTTTAAAACAGATTTTGAAATGTTTTTAGGAGCTCTCCTTAATGCTTAGGAGCTGTCACATAAATGATATTTGAAGTTTTTGGCATGATGCTAATAATAATGCAATGAATCTTGGAAACAGACTTCCAAAGTCAGCAACTAAAGCCCAGAAGACAGCTTCCAGGTGCTGAATGTGAAAGGCCAGCTGCAGTTAACGTGTCCAAGACACAACACTAATTTTGGTACGAAAAAAATGCCTCAGCTTCACCACACTCATCAAAGTCATGTCCACGACAGCAGCAGCTTTGCTTATTTTTAAGCCATTAGAAGTCAGCGTGGTTACTCCATCAATGAGGGAGAATAGTATTCTCGACTTTACTCAATGTCTGCCAGCCCGACTGGGGAAGGGCGTGACCCACGCCGTGCACGGCAGCGGGACCCCCGCGCCTGCAAGGAGACCGGCGTGCCCCCGGCGCTGGGGCTCAGCGCACGGGGAGAGCTCGCACTTCCCCGCGCCCCGCGCTCCTGTCCCGGACACTCGCGGTGCCAAGCCGGGTGGCCGCGGACAGCTCCCGGTGCTGAGTTGGGCCGGTGGCCGTGGACAGCTCCCGGTGCTGAGTTGGGCCGGTGGCCGTGGACAGCTCCCGGTGCTGAGCTGGGCAGGGCAGCTGTGGAAAGCTCCCTGTGCTGAGCCGGATCGCTCCCGGTGCCGGTGCCGGTGCCGGAGCCGCTGCCGGAGCCGCTGCCGGAGCCGGAGCCGGAGCCGGGGCTACCCCCATGCCCGCGCCGGGCAGGCGTAGGGCGTCCCGCTTCCCCCGGCGCCGGGGCTCACGCTTGGAAAGAGCAGCGGGGCGGGGGCGGGCGGCAGACACGTTGTCGGGGGAAGATGGCGGCTGAGGCAAACCCACCCAGCCAGGCGGCCGGAGCCCAGGCCCCGGCGGTGCCGCTCCGCCCGGCAGGGCCGCCGCCGCCAGCGCGGAGCCCGCAGCGCCC
>VZTI01003364.1:1751932-1796810 GCA_013397865.1 Struthidea cinerea | reverse complement strand
CATCTCCCGCCGCTCCCGCCGCCCGCGGAGCGGCCGGAGAGGGGCACCCGCTCGGTGGGGCCGGTCCCCGAGCGCAGCCCCAGGCAGGAGGATCTGGCGCGGCGGAGCGCCGGCCCCGGGAGGAGGAGATGGAGGCAGCGGGAGAGGCGAGGGGAAAGCGGCCCGGGAGGGCGGCAGAGCACCCATATCCCCGTGCCCTCGAAGGCCCCACGGCACGGTCCTCAGTTCGGGCAGAGAACCGCAGAGCAACATCAAGGGAGCTGCGGGGTGAGCGCCGGGCCGGTCTCCGGCTCCCCCGAGCCGGAACGGCATCGCTGCTCAGCCGTGCGAGGCCAGCCCAACAGAGCTGCTGCTCCACGATTGCCCACATAAGGTCCTGCTTAGGTGTCCTTCACCCCATGCAAGGTGTGAAATGTACCCCAGCCTCTGTCTGGACAGATTCCTCTAACCCAGAAGAGCAAGAATGTGACACCCATGAGAGAAGCTGGGAGCAGAAAGTCCTCCTCCCACATGGACACCAGGTAGTGGTGGAATAAACCTCTAAAAACTCTTTTGCTACTTCTAAATCCCCCATATGAGAGTCACTTCGTGGCAAGAAATAATTTCTGGGAAAAGTACAGTACCCAAAATGCCATTCAGACCAAATAAATGGGAAATACCCTATCCAAGAATGCCAAAGAAACCATTCAATCCAAATCTATATGATTTTACTCTGTAAGAGACAGTAGAGTACTGCTTGCTGTTCTCTCGCATTATGAGACATAACATCGCTGTTGGATAACATCTAAGTGTATGCAGCAATAATAACATGATTTTAAAAGGTTTAATTTGAACAGTTTGAAATCTCGCCCCAGATCATACAGTCTTGGAGCTGGTGCTATTTGTAATCTGCCGTGGCATCAATTTATAACCAGGTGCAAAGACCTGGGGAAAAAAGTAATCTTTCTGAACCTATTGTGGTCCTCATTAGCTGTATTTCCACAGAGAATAAATTCTAGGATGCAGCTTCACTACCTAAAGAGTTTTGCCTGCAATATTGGTAAAAACACAATTCCTTTGTGGAAACAAATTCTGGAAGAATGGATTGTCAGAAGGACATGAGAGGTTTGCTGTGATAAAGCAGGTCTTAACAATAATCTCTACCTATTATCAGTCACATATATTCATCAAATTTTAGTTTTGTCTAAGAAATGTCACTGGCATCCTTAGCTAAAGGAGACTGTTCCATTTCTTAATCTAAAATTGTGTAAAATAGACCCTTTGTTATTGTACATATACCATTGTGTAAGACACTGAGTGTATTATATTTAAGCAGATATCCTTTTAAAATAAACTGTATGGTTTTTCATTCAGTCCTGAAAGCATTCTGCTCTTCCAGTTCACATCACCTTCACCTTTCGGACTGGATTCCAGCCAGCTGGCTCTCACTGAATTCCATGTGTCTTCCAGGCACTAGATAAATCTGGCATCGAAGTCAAAAAGAAGAGGAAATGTAGATCCATGTGTCATCAGATTACCAAAGATAGTACATTCTTTATCAATCTATGAATGTTGAATGGAAGAATTAACTGCACAGAAGCCTTTGGAAAATATATTTTATGCCAGGGAAGTGAAGAACAAGAGAAATCACTCAATGACTTCTAAGAATGATTACAAAGAACCAGACTAATTGAAAGTAGTCATTCCAGCCTGTCAGGTTATTGTTGGTTCAATAATATTTCATGCCATGCCTCAACCATAAACACAAGCAGTATTCAGGCTGTAGTTTTGGTTGCAAGACATCACTACAGTTCTTCGTGCATTGCCTCATTCATCTGAGATTCTTTCTAATGGACATTTACCTTTGAATTTTCTGGATTTACAGTGCCTGCTTCATTTCAATGTGCCTGTGAATTTTCATCCACAAATTAAAAATACTTGCTCTCAGCATTACTGTAGAATTTCAAGAGCTTTCTTTTCTCCTTGGTATTTGCCCTGTTTCCACTAAATCCTCTACCATTACGTGGATAAATGTAAACAAACAAATGCAGGGACATTAACTGTAATCCCTATATGTTATCTAGCTATTTGTTTTGAAAAGAGAGAGCAGATTCAGAGCAGAAGACATCCTATCTTGATGCCAATGAAAAAATGGTTCAACTTGACCTTTCTATGCTTCTACCTTCCTTTCTCACAATCAGTTCCACCTATCATTCCTCACATTTTTCTGCAATTAAACATTATCTGTTCATGTTCCTGTCAGCCTGCACGGAATTGTCTCATGTTGTTACTGTTATTTACATTACCCGGGTGACATATTGATGAAAACATTCTCAACAGCACAGACTTCTCTACCCACTCCAGAGTAATGGTGTCAACAGTAATCTATAATCAACTAACAAATTATCATACTACATCATGTAGTATGATCATTTACAAAAATTATTTTTAAGGAGCATTCATTTGTAATTCTGACCTTCACGTTCATGTGTCTCCAGGTACCTGCCCTTCCTGTTCGTCTCTGTTCTCATTGTGAACTCACTACCACCCTCCAAAAAACCAAATTCCCATTCCTGGTTTACAATCTTCTGCTGAAATTGTTCTTCACTGCAAAATCTGTAAATGAAAATTCATTCTAATTGTATATCAAAGGTATGTGATACTTTCTTTTGGTGGCTTCTCTAAGCCATCTAAATGTACTGACACCAGCAGAGTTATTAATATAATTTTTCTGATACCCTTTTTTTATCTGTTCCTTTTCAGTTCTGCTAGACATGAGGGGTTCCCAAGGAAACAGTGATATTGTAACCTAGTTTTATATATCACCACAAAATGTCTTTCACTAAGGGTCTCATTATACTTACTCCCATTTCCTTCCTCATAGCAACTACAAGAGTAAATGAGTTGGTAGATTCATTGTTTAAGCATGTCAAGTATAAGTCTTATCTGAAAAGGAAATGCTAACATCTGCTTTATAATGTTTTGTATAAGGGAAAAAACCCAGTGTAACTAATTATTTGTTATTTTTGTCCCAATTTGAAACTTAGACAACATCTTTATGTAGCTGACATGAAGGGAATTTTAAAGTATTCTGTTACGGATCAGTGAATGGAGGAAATTAAAAATATATTCTTGGTTGAAAATGTCCAGTACTCAGACTCTCAGTGGATCAAATCAGATGCATAACCAGCAAGAAATGTATCCTGCAGGACACTTCATGTAATCTGCAGGGTACTCCTCAAATTCCCACAGAGGAAGCGAAAACTACACTGCAACAAATTATGTTTTCCAGGTCCTATACTAAGTGCTATCAAACCATCATGGGCTGGTTTTCTGGTGCAGTCTTGGATCTTCCCCAGCTCTCTCCTGTCTAAATTGAGGAAGCTAATTATATTATATAATGTCACCAAATTGTCATTTGATTTCTTTCAGGAGGATTTTGCTACTCTCTATGCAATTTTTTTTATGCTCCAATCAAATTTCTGTTAGTTGGATACTTCCCCACAAGTGATTTGAACAATGCTAGATATTTATGGGTAGAAGTCAGATTTTTTTTTTATTCGTTACTCTCATTCCCTATAAAAGAGGATCATCTGTAGTATGCACAGTACTGACCATAACCAACCATATTCAGTGAAATAGTCCCTCCCAATTTCATTGGTGTTAAGGATCTGTCTGCAGTAGATGGAAAGATATTGGTCTTTTAGCTAGAGACCCCACTTTTCCCTCCACTCTATGCATATGATCAGTATCTTCACAGAGTCAGAAGGGTGAAGTTCTTAAATTGTGCTGAAGAGTGTAACTTAATTTTTACCCACTTCCAAACCCTTTCCCTGCTCAAGGAGTACCATTAACAAAAACCTTTTAGATTAGAGGACTGGGGGCTCTCCATGGGCATCATGGGAGCTGCTTGGGCTATGGAGGATGTCCAGCCTTATCCCTAGATCAGCTGTGGTGGGAAGAGATTGATTTGCCTTCTCTCAGTGGACCAAGGAGCTGGTATCCAGGTTGTATTTTGTATTGAAATGCAATATGGTAGAGGCCCTGGAAGTTTTCTGTAAGCACAGTTGGCTGAAAACTGAAGAGAGGCTCAGATCAATTAGATTGTTTTCTGGTTTAAGGTTGGGAGAGTTGGGGTTGTCCAGCCTGGAGAAGAGAAAGCTCTGAGAACCTTACAGTGGCCTTTAAGTACCTAAGGAGGGTCTGTAAGTTAGATGGGGAAATATGTTTTAGTACAGCCCAGTGCAGCAGATGGGGGGGGTAATGGTTTTAAACTAAACCAAAGTGGATGTATAGAAAGAAGAAATTTTTTTTATCATAGGGGTGGAAAAACATGAACATGTTGCTCAGAGACTTGATGGACTAGATGACCTTTAAAGGTTCTTTCCAACCTGAAGTATTCTATGAACAGGATACTCCACAAACATGATTTCTGGAGCTTGGATGTTTTGTCCAGAGCAGTTATACACAGTCAGAGAATACATAAGTTTGTAAATATGATCAATGCTAAAAACTTGATTATGTCTCATTCCTGCAATTTTGTCTCCATGCTCCGTTTGAAATATTCTGTCATATTTGTGACATAAAACATGCTGCATTAAAGGTGCAGGCTGAATTTTTTACAGGATCTTAAACTCAGTATTTTCTGTCTGAATTTGACAGTTCAATTTTGATTGTTGTTCGGCTAGTTGGATGAAACTCAAATGAGGAAGTTTTGAAAGAAGCTAAAAATTCCTGTGTAATGACAGTTCTTTGGTTGTACATTTCTATTTGATTCTCAACCTGTACCAGCAGTTTCTAAGTAACTGGGCAGCAAGTTAATTCTTATAATCTGACAGTCCTGATAGTAATAAATCAAGGATTTTGTTTTCAACAATGTAGCAATTGTCCAGCTAAAAGAACTGTAGAATCAAGAATCCTACCAAAACCATATGAGTCTATTTCTTTTGGTCACTTACAGACCATTCATTGGTATTTAATACATTTATTGGTATTAAAAATTGTCCCCAGCTTGAGCACTTTGGTTTCTTTTTAATTGTTCTGAGTTGTTAGATACTACACTGGTTTCAAAATAATGACTATTACAGACATTATTCAACACATAGAGCACAGGCTCACATTAGCACAGTAGGTGCTAGAACATTATCGTATGTTCCTGTAAGTTACGGATGCAGCATTGTCTTCTGACTTTGCTGCCTTCTAATCCCTCTTCCCTGACCCCTCCCGCATTTCTGAAACTCAAACTGCTTTGGAAGAAACACCAGCATTCTTAAGTCCATGTGATTTTTTTTTTATTCAGTCATAAGATTGTCCTCCAGAGTTGGTACAGAATATCCTGTTCCAGATCTCAGGAATATATTCATTCCTATTGTAGTGACATCTTGAAAGTCCCAAATCTCCTGATTTTAAACAAGATAGAAATGACTGTTTGCCCTTTTTCCTTTTTTTTCCCCTTTTTTTTTTCATGGACTGTACTAAGTGATTCTGTCTCTCAATTTATTATTTATTATAAAAGTATTAATAATATCCTGAATTATTATTATTATTACAGTCATGCTTAGAAAGCCTTGTCATGTATGAAGAGTCTAGCGCCCTAGAAATTAATAGAAAAAATGGCACGGGCAACAGCCTGTTGCCACAGAAAACTCAGCCATAAACAAAACACAATACATGGGTAGCTCAGACAAAAGCAATTGAAATGAGAAGACAGCAAGATAATGGTAGCAACACTAGAGAAGTGGAAGATGATTATTTTCTCATGGACATTATCACAAGATGGTGTTAAATAGATCTTTGAAGAAAAATGACACAATTTGGGAGACAGAGCGTCATTGCTGGAGTAGAGCTGTTTAGAGTTTTCCCGAAGTAGCATTTGAGTGGAAAGTTCTGAAGGTAACATCCATTCATGGAAAACCTGCCCATTACTGAGGTTCCTTTTTCACTGCATCCAGTTCAAATTGTGATCTCTCAGTTGGCGAGAAATAGAAAATACTGGTTTGACTATTTGCTTTCCTCAAAATCCAAAGGTGGCAGGGCTTTAGCTGTTTGGATTTTCAGCTACAGCTAATTCTCACAGACCCGGACTACAGCAGCTTTGATACTGAGAACATGCCTGAAAGGGATGATAATTAAAGTTTAGCATCTGGTATTTTCTATCTAGAAATCTACCTTTCTAGGTTTCACATCTGCCAAATGACCAGAAAATTAATCAGGAAGTTCAATTAATTCAAATAATATGTAAAGACAGAAGTGGTAGCATTGTGGAACTGCTCCTAAAAGCATAATGGTACAGGCAATTTAATTTTTTTTTAATTCAAGCAAGCATTCATTACAATTTTAGCTCCAGTACATGAAAAAGGAGCCAGTACCTTGTGAAAGTTCATTTTATACTCCAGAGACAGAAGGCACTAGAATGACAAAAGCTAAAGTCTAATTGGAAAACAATTTCTTTCTTGTATATTGAGATCATTAGCACTTATTTGACACTTTCTAGCACTGTTACACTGAAAAGGCTCCACATGAGATCCTAGTTGACATACCTCAGATAAAATCAAACTGTGCAGCATGAAAAGTTTATGAACAGTCTTAATCAACGTTGATCAACTTTGGCATTTTACTAGGCTAAGGGGAAAATTGCATTAGGCCAAATGAAAGTCAGCAAATGCGTAGTAACATGATGATGGCTGCTTTGTGTTCTGCTCTCCAGACCAGGATTCTGCCATACTTAAAAGTACGATTAAAACAAGATTAATTCACTAGCTACATTAGTATAATTACATTCTTAATGATTTTCTAATAAGTAGAAAATCAAAACATTCTGAGAAGGGATTTGTATGCACAAAAGCTTGGCTATTTTTACTAGCAATATTAGTCTCATAAAATACATAACCTTTGAGTACAATTATTACATTTCTTAGGCTAAAAGTATGTTAGGATTGCTGTCAGACAAAGGTATTTAAAATATTAATGGAAGATAACTTTATAATTTTATTTCCAGCTTATCCTGATGATAGTGAAGTATGAGCAGCAGCACTTGAACACAGTCTGTTTTTATAGTGGACAGGAAAAAAATAATTCTCTATGAAGAATGCTCTTGCAAAGGAAAGGATGGAAGGGAAGGGATAATAAAATATGAGCTCATTTTTGACATTTCATCTTGCATTTCAAAGAGGTATCTCAAAAAAAGAAGGTGTAGAGAATTTCCTTCTTTGAATGCAAAAAAGAGTTATTTCACTGCCAGAGTGCAAAGAATCTTTTAGAGAGACAATACTTTAGAGTATCAGCTGCTAAAGTCTGCCTTGTCTCTTACCAAAGGGTGTACATCCACCATAAAATTAGTGGATGACCCTTTCAAAAGCACAGGTTTATGAGCTGGCAAGGAAAAGAACAGAACCAGTAACTACCCTAATAGCGAGAAGGTATGAAACACTGAGCTAACACAGCTGCTTAGCCCAAAGGTCATTAACCACCATACTACAGTTCAGCTTAGTGCTACAGAATTGATGCATTACAAAGCCGAACAGGATACACTTGTGCAGAAAGAGTCTCCAGCCTCGTCTCTACTTTTCCATAGGAAATATTTTCACAGCAAATGTACATGCTCTCCCCCAGAGAAAACTGAGCAGGCATTGACACTTTGTAGCATTGACCACACAGTGGAGTTTATTCTACAGCTTAATTTAGGGGTGGGTAATAAGTCTGGTGCATGTGCAAAAGCAAGAAAGTATCCAGCTGCACTGAGAGGCAGATGTTTGTGGTTGCTTCAGTAAAGCAGTCCTGTCCTTACAATTCTTGTCTCATTACTGCTGTACTTCTCTCCATAACAGTGGGCAGATTAATAACCTTTTCTACTACCCACCATGTAAGTGTTAACAGTAAACATACAAATACATTCCTCTATTTATATGGATTCTTTCCTACATTTCTGTCTTGAATATGAGCTGTTCTGATGAGTAGCCACCTTCTGTGTGTGTAGTCTCCCCTGTGCCAGCTATTTCAAAAGATACCAAGGAAAAAAACATTAATAACAGCTGATGGCATTTTGTTGGTGATACTGTGGATTTCATAGGTATTCATCCATCATTCACAGTCGTTTTCAAAAGTATTCATGGCTGTCAAGAGTTCAAAACCTATAAAAAGGAGTCTGTAATACATTCAAAACTCAAAAATATAGAGAACTGAGTTATACACTAAAATAAAGCATTGCTTCTTAGTACAAATCATTGCACTCCAAGAGGTGTGTTGGATAAATACACATTTGACAATTCTGGATGCAGAGGGAAATGGTGACAGAGGATGAGGAAAAGGCTGAGGTACTTAATGCCTCCTTTGCTTCAGTCTTTGATAGCAAGACAAATTGTTTTCTGGATATCCAGTCCTCTGAGCTGGAAGACAGAGATGGGGAGCAGAATGAAGCCCTCATAATCCAGAAGGAAATAGCCAGCAACCTGCTATGCGATGTAGACATCCACAAGTCTATGGAGTTAGATGGGATCCACCTAAACGTACTGATGGAGCTGGCAGAAGGGCTTGCCGTACTGCTTTCAGTCATTACCAGTAGTCCTGGATAACTGGAGAGGTCCCGGTTGACTAGAAATTAGCAAATATACCAGCTGTCTACAAAATAGGCTGGAGTGAGGATCCAGGGAACTACAGGCCTGTCAGCCTGACCTGAGTGCTGGAGAAAGTCATGGAGCAGATCATCTCAAGTGCCATCACGGGTGAAAATGACTGTGAATGACAACCAGAAGATCAGGCCCAGCAAGGCTGATTTTATGACAGGCAGGTCCTGCTTGACCTACCTGATCTCCTTCTATGATGGTGTGACCTGTTCAGTGGATGAGACAAAGGCTGTGGATGTGGTCTGCCTGGACTTCAGTAAAGCCTTCTAGCCTAGCACCTAGCCTGCAGTAGCAGGTGACTGCAAGCAACTATGACACTGCTGACTCACATCCTGAGAGCAAAGAGGACATGTTGGACACATGGCTGTTTGCTCTCACAAGGAACTACTTTTCATTTCTAGTCAGAAAGTTGCCTCCTGTGACTTTGTCCACCTGATGTAACATCTTCAGCTTTCATACATTCATCTGCTATTGCTTTACACTGTTGCTATTCTTGATTTCATATCCTGCGAGCATTTAACTCCATTGTTTTATGTCATGTTTCTTTCTGTCAGTTCACAGGATGAGAAGGACATGCAAAGATGTCTCAGCTTTGCTTTATTCTCTCACAGAATATCTTAAAAAGAGGAAAAGGTAAACCCGTTCACTAGCTGACTAAACCCTTCCGTAGAGAGGAGTACCTTGTCTCCCTATTGCCCTATGCCCACGTGTCTTTCAAAATGACATTTTGTTGTGATCAGCCCTTCAAAGCAGGATGAAGGTAACATGAAGAAAGTAGCACAAATTATTCTGTTTGTGTATACTTTTTTTTTCCCTACTTGGTTCTACATCATGTATATACTGATTGCCTCTTTTCCAATTTTGGTACAACGAATTCTACATTATTTTTGAAAAAGAAGAAAAATTAGCACAATATTTTTTTCCCCCAAAACAGTGATGTTACATGAAGTAAAAAATACATGACAACAGTGTAGGATACAACAGAGCTAATAACTTAAGAAAGCAAGATCTGGGGTGATAGGAGGCAACATTTGCATGACTCAAGAAGGTATAGAAATTTCTACGGGGCATGGATTCATGAATCAGAATTACATATATAAAATAAGCAATAGACAAATTTTGATTTATAGAGATATTATTCTGTTGAGAGTTTTAAGTGAACCATAAGCTATCTGAACTTCACTCCTGTGTTTTATAACATTACCAAAACCTCTCGTTATATGCTATTATATATGTGTCTTTATTTTCCCTCATATTCTCACACACACAAATGTAGGAGTCTGCAGGACCTGAAGGATTACTTAAATACTGAAAGGATGTAATTTATCGCATTTCTAATTGCATCCCATTTAGAAGTATTTTACTTCAAGACATTATGTAAAGAAAAAAAATTTCAAAAACCCAATCATAAAATAGTCCACCAGACAACACATAACAGTTGTAGTAGGTTCTATGAAATTAGCTGATGGCTGAGAATAGGATTTTCCAAATCCTCTAAGCACCAGATATGAACAAATAGAGGAAAAGCTAAATTAACCTGCTTAATTCTAAGTACAGTAGAATACAAATTGCCGGAATTATGCAAAGTACACACACATGCGTGCATGCACACACACCCCACACAGAGGCAAACGCACATTCTTCCCCATTTCTGAACCTGGTACCTTGCTGTGTTGGGTTGCTTAGGAGATTCTGATCCAAAGTTATGTCAGCAGGATTATGTAAGCTCCCGACAGGTCTACCAAGGCTGGGTAAATCAAAGACAGAGGCCAGACAGAAATTTCTCTCTTGATTCTTCAAGCATGGGAGCTGGATGCAAGGCTGACCACCTTCCTCTTTAGAAATATTACTGGCTAAGACTTCACTTTGTCTCCGTGACAGTTTCCATCTCAGTTCCTTGGATTAGTGGATAGCCCCAAACGAATCTGTGCAACAAGCACCGGTCCAACCCCATCTCAGCAAGGAGCTCAGACCTTGAAGTAGCTGCTGCCCCATGCTATGTACGAGATCCTGGCATGTACATACAATGCTGCAAGCCGGAAAAATCAGCTCAGGTTATGAGGGAGATGGAAAATTACAGTATTGATATTCTCAGCGTGAGTGGGTACAGATGGTCGGGAACAGATTGTATCAAATTGAAGAACAATAATAAAATCACGAACTACTGAGGTTCCCCTGCTGGAGGAAAACAGAAGTTGCACTGATTCTGAGTGACACCACATAAAGAGCCCTGTGAGACTGATGAGGAACCAATTAGCAGCAAGGCAGCAGGTACACAGTTCAAGTAGGTGAGGATGAAAACCCTCCAAATGCTACCATGATACAAAGCCACTTTCTAAAACATCTTACAGAACATTTTTAGCAGTAGCATGCCCTCATTGACATGGCTGGGCAAAATGGGAAAGTAGGAAGAACTAATTATGGACTGAACATGACTTGGATATCTGGAACCTGTTCACACAGCAGCACCAATAAAGACACTATCCAGCTTTGGTAACTAAATTATCTCTTGATGGCAAGAACATCTTCTGCCCACAAAATCACATCAGACTGGTTGTAATAAAATATGGGCACAACATGATTTTAACCTGTAGTGATTTTTATTTGTTCACCTGAATGTTTGGGCATGCAAGTTTTAGGTGCCAATGGTGAATGTGACATATATGCTGCTATTGTGAAAAATAAATTTAAATCAAATAATTGCAAAAGAAGTTAATAAGAAAATAGCCACTGAAATGCATGGTGTTTAAATGTCAGTTCTTCAAAAAGCAATTTTTCCATTGAAAGGCATAATTTTCAGGTTTCACAGAAATTAATTTTGAGTATCTTCAGCAAAATACATTATTAGAACTAAGACTTTTCTGGTATTTTTCAATAAAAATAGGAGGGCTGGGTCACTGCAATGCTGTAGAGTGGCAGTGTCAGACAGGGACCAGCAAAGCAGAACTTCCCAAACGCTCAGGACAAAATCCCATTAAAATGGAAAAAGGGACTAAATCTTTATGAAGAAAAGACAATCACATTGGCAGGTAGCAAAAAGGGGGCTCCTGATTTTAATAATCGCTAGAATTAACTAATAAAAAACAAAGGAGGAAATACCATTACCATAAAAGAAACCCTACCCCAAATTAAAGAGGAGACTTCCACTTCCACTTCATACTCAAATTGTCCTATCAATCGAAAAATAATCTATTTGGCTAATTTAAATAAGACAATAACTGTGAGAAATTAATCTTGCATTAGGATGAAAATACCTTAAAAATGAAGAACTGGAAGGCATGGCACAATGTAGCATAAAACAGATCAGGTCTGCTCAATAGCAGCAAAAAGGATCACAAAATGATGCTCTAAGTCTTGAACTGAGCACAAGAGAATTACTTCACTTTAGGAGAATGTAGAAGAAAAACCTACAAAACTACCTGAAAGACAATTTTAGTGACTGTAAGACTGACATAGCATCACAGTCCTCTCCAGAAAATTATTCTACGTACTTACACTGAATTGGATTTGCAATATCCCTGCATCTTCAGGTACTTTAAGAACAACAGATTACTTCTGGCAGCTGATCTTGTGCTGACCATATTCTCAGGCTGTGCACTGTCACTGAACAAACAGTGCACAGCAGGACACATGGCACATACCGAACATACCTAGACTGTGTTGACTTTCAGAAAGCTTTCAAGAGGATCTCTGACATTTTTTGGTGAATCTGTACAATACCCAGAAAAGGTTATGGTTTTCATTAAGACACCACAAGGACCAAGATCTCTAACCAGCTGTCTTGAAGTTAATACTGAATTTACTGTATTTTGGAGGTAACACATCTTCAAGAAATTCTGTGGTCAGGTCACGCACATGTAGGTCTGGACATTGCTGATGGTATCTGCTTCCTGGAGACATTGATAAAAAACATGCTGCTTAAGAACTGTCAGAACTGAATAAAATGTCCTGAAGTCAGAAAGTTAATAAAGAAAGGTGGTAAAAACCAGTGTGACCTCAGATAATTGTATTGCTCCATAAGAGGGAAGTCTTAAGTATTATTACCTCACTAAAACAGCAACTTTTGCATGATTTCAACTGTGAGCAAATGACTCAAGTGGAAAGCTTTGCTTTGCCATGGCTGGCCTCCAGCAGGGAAATCTAACGCCCTCCATGACAAGCTAAGAGTCTTTTGTAGCTATGCATTAAACATATCTGCAGGTCAGGAAGGAATGGATGGAAAACTGCTGTCAGCATTGGTATTCCCCTTGGCTACTCAGAGACAGTTGCACGGAATAAAGCAGGCCCTGATCTTGGATTGGACATTGTGGCCCAAGACACCTGACCTTTGGCATCCCCAAAGACAAGAAAACCAAAGAGACATTTTCAGCAGAGCATTCACTAAAGCAGCAGTTTTGCAAGAAAATTCTGGAAATTGTGACAGCATTGGCTTCTGATAGTACTTCTTCAAGGCAGCTGAAGTCTTATGCTTCTGGTGATATGAAAAGTAGGTTGAACTAAGACAGATAAAATGAGAACCTGACAGATTTGCAGCTTCTTCCTCCAGGTATCTCTCACTGAAATATTTAACTGGTTAGTTTAGCAATCTACTGCATGCTATTTTAGCTTTTCCTATCTTCTGAATAAAATCTTTGGTTACTAAACATTTTAACAAAACGAATTTTAATAGATTTTTTGAGAATTTAGTTCTGATCTGTTCTGCCACATTTTTCCGTGTCTGCTACTGTGACTGCATCCTTTAGTGTGACTATCCATTTAAATTTTGGCTTGGTCCAAAATTCACTATGACATTTCTTCAACATACAGAGCTCAGTCAAAATCTCTGTCTAGGGCTGTTCACACAAAAGACTCTCCACAGAATAAGGCACAAAACACATAAAGGTATTTGTCTTTTGAAGCAAATTATTACACATTGTCCATAATTTAAACAATTGTCACTGAGCCAGATTTCTGGTTTTATTCCTTTATTCCCAGGAGAAAAAAACCCTCTTCTGACTAAACCTTAGTTTCAAATCACATTTAGACACCCAATTACTGTATTAAGTTTATTCCACAGTTTGACATCAGTATCATAATCCAGTTACCTACCTCATGCTGCTTTAACTTGTGATAGTGAACATTTTCTGTTCGAGATATTGTACCGCAGCTACTGGACAGCCGTAACTGATAGGATTATGTAAAAACAGCAGCTTATCATGAATGTCCTAACGTTTTCAGATGTTAAATACTCACTTGAGAATGACGCAACTGCAAATATTGCCAGTGGTTTTGTTTGCCAAGGTTATATTTTGCCTTAAGTGATGCAAAAGAACACAGGCTCTATTCCTGAAATAGCTTGTCTATAAATATGATACCTTTAGATACCCAGCTGAGCCAATGATTCTTTTGCCTTCAGACTTAAATGCTGGATTATCCCATTTGTGAGAAAAAAAAATAGGCATTTTAGATATTTCACCTTACATTCTTATAGCATAAGAGGGATTGAATTTTCCCTTTCGTCTTCACTCAAACTGAGCAAGAAAACTGCTGACATACTCCTTTCTTTTTGATCTGTGCCTTATAGCGCCCCCACCTCCTGCCACACCAAACTGCACCCCTTCGGCCAGTTTGCAATTATATTCTGGTAACAATCTTTCCCCTTTGGCTCTCCTGGCTTCTCGTCCTCCAAGCATTTTTGAGTCCAGGTTTCCTTTCCCTTAATATATCCCAAATACTATGCACACTATAGTGCAGGTTCGTAGGCATCTGCAAATGATTAAAGAAACCATAGGTCTTTAAAAGCTTAACAAACCTCATTTTTGTAGGGATTCAGGGTAATATTGCCCCAGATATTATATGGTAGAAATAACCTCAAGAAAGAAACATTTATATTTTCTGAATAGCAAAATTTAAGTCATACAATGATGACCACTGAGAAAGCAAGAATTTCTGAGGTGCTATTTTGGGAAGCAGGGATGTGAAGAGAACAAAAACAGAAGAGAAAGAAAACTGTAATGCTGGAAAATCTGGAATCCTCAGATTAAAACAGTTTTACAAATAGGAAGAAGTGATTTCATCCTCAGGTACTGTTCAATCTCTACCCTAGATCTCAAAGTGCAGAAAAACAGCAAACAGCTGTTCTCACAGGACAGAGTGAAAGAGAAATGAGTAATGACCGAATGCTGCTGCTTAGCTACCCAGGGATGTTTGCCCCGGATAGCAAAAGCAGGAGCACCCACACTGGGACTCTGCAGCTGTTGATAAGGCTTGGCTCTGTCATGAACTCATGGACTTGTTTCAGGCAGTTGTTTGATGCAATGGCCTCTCTTAGCAGGTGCAACAGATCCCCTATCCCTTGCTACACCCCACAGTCCCCTTGTACCTTACGCCACGACAGTTTTCATACATTGTTTTGTAAACTAATGACATTTTTCAGGTTGCTCAAAAAAATTGTCATATTCTACAATAAGGCTCTTAGAAAAAAAGCCACATCTTCAAATAATTCCACTCTGACTGAATACAAGTTAGAGGCTTGGATGTCAGTATTGTAATAAATACATGAACACAATATGTCTACCGAATCTATATTAAATCTGTGGGTTTCTATCATATTATGGTTTTTAATCACATTTTTACAATGCCCGTCAAAATACCATCTCCCTCCATTTATCTTCTTAATAATCAGCAATGCTCTTTTGTCTGCTGAAAGATCTTTGGTTTTGCCCATACAAGCCATAAAAGTAGAAAACATGATGCAACATGCTATAATCTCCTGATCATTTCCATCTACCCACCAAGCACACATTGTTTGCACCTGCTGAAACTGCTCCAGCCCTGGACAAAATGAAATCATTACGGATACTAACATTCATTAATATAAGAAAAATTTAAAAACTCCAGATATTCCACTATGTATTCTAAAAACCTCAGAGATCACAGATCAGACTTTGAAGGCACTGGAAAACAGCAGCTCTGCCTTAAGTTAGTCTAACAGTAATTACTCATTACCATTGAAAATAAGTCTTTAAATTTGTTTTGAACTGCGTATAGAGTAAATGATCTTCAACTGAGAGGAAGTGTGTATTTTTTTCCTTTAATATAGCAAGCAATGACACTTTCAGCAGTTTTTAGTTGGTGGTATTTGAACTGTGATCTTTGAGTTTGTCCTAGAATTCTTCACATACCTTCTAAAGCCCTTCTAAAGAAATCCTAGGTGAGCACATCACAGTCTTTTCTTTCTAATTAAAGTCCCTTTTCTTCAAACATCTTTCCATCTTTCTCCAGTTTAACACTGAGCTTGTTTCCTGCAAACCATTATCCGCAGAAGTTTCTTTGTCCTCAGTTACAAATTACAAAACCTCATTCATCTCTCTTCAAGCATTTTTAGACTTTTAGGTGCAGAACAGCAGAAGGTGCAGAAGGTAGGTACTCACTTGTCACTGGTTTTGCTCATCTTAAACCTAACTGCCTCTGTGTGCAATTCTGTCCAAACCTAGACAGATACTCATAAGTTAACTAGTTGTATTTCACATCATAATATTAAGTATAAAATAAACAAAGTTTTGACTAAAATATAAATGTCTGAAGCATGGGATAAGCATCTCCTGAAATAAGTATTTACCAAGTACAGATCAGGTATGCAAAGCTGTTCACTGGGCCTGCACTGTAGACACCTAAGGTCAAGCAAGATGAATTCTACTACCTCCACCCATTCTTGGTCCAGTCGCTGGGAAAGTACTGCAGAGATATTTCCATATAACAGAGCGTGTTACCTGACTAAAGGCTAAGCCATTAAACTCAAAGCCACAGCAAGGATCAGAACAGTTAGTGAAAACCAAGTGCACAGACTGACCAATCTGAAAAACATGGAAGGGGAATGATACAGATGACTGCTCCTAGTGCAAAACCCACTAAACAAGTGTAGGAAGCTCTCTAGAAAACTGTGCAAACTGAGGGATTACCTAAAGGTTGTAAGACTTCAAAGGAATAAGAATTTAGGGACTGTGTAAAATTTATTAGAGGATTCTGTTTTTAGTGGATTGCAGCAATGTACCAAACTTACTCTGGGATGTTTAAGGGAACTACCAGAAGTGTGTAAAGGGAGTGACTAACGTAGACTGGAGAGAAAGAGGCATAGAAAAACCAAGGACAAAGAGGGTAAAGGGGACCAGTCCCATGTAGACAGCTTACCAATTACACTGCACGGCTGCAGTCCATCCCACATTATTATTGCACCCTATTTCTAACTAGTCTTGTGTGCATGTACCTGTCAAGGCTAGCAAACTTCAAGTGGCACTAGCCCACAAGCAGGACAGTAAGAGTATGATCCACTGGAGCAGGACCACATGTCTGAGGGACTTGGAGGTCCAGGGGCCTGCAAAGGGGAAACATGGGCTGGATGCAGTCACTGCCTGGAGCGTCTCACAGAGCAGCTGCCAGAGCTGTGTGCACACCCACAGGTGAGGCTCGGCCCGGGAGAAGGAAGGGTGGAAGAGGAAGAGGGTGGAGCAGCAACACCCAGCACAGCCCCTGTTTACACAGGTGCCAGTACAGGCACTGCACTCTGCCCCCGTGGATTTGCGGCTGGCAGTGTGTTTATTGTTCGTGTTGTGTGTAAGGTGTGTACACAGGTATTGTTTGATATTGTTACGAGCTTGATGGTACAGAATCACAACAGCCTGGGGTCCTTGGGCTTGGGAGGGGAAAAAATACAAAAAGCCTGGTCCCAAAAGTCAGGGGATTCTGTTACCATGAGCAAAGTGAAGAAGGGCCAAACGGACACTGATAAAAAAACCTCCTGTTGAAATTTTTAGTAGGTCTAAAAGGTTTATATATTTCCACATACCTAAGTGGCCCCGTAGTTTGTGTTAGATATCTGTAACATATGGGGAGTAAAAGAAATTATTTTGTTCAAATATCCATTTCATTTCATAGTCTGGCTATGATAAAATAGAAATAAAACATTGATGACTCCATAGCTGCTGTACCACGAAACAGCTAAAATTCACCAAGGCTATGAATACTGATTTAAGTATTTATGCAATAAAGAAATTATTTTTCTTTCAAGCCACTCCTTACGTATCTTCTCAAAGAAAGAACATATACAGAAATTAACTTTTTTTTTTAATCACCAGGTCTGTAGGCAATGCATTGGTTTAGAAAATAATCTTCTTCCTTTTTTCCTCAATCAACAACACCAACATTTTTAAGGGAAACACTACCCGTTTCCTTGGATTTTCAGTATTTTATGTGGTACTAAGGATTTTATTCTGCATACACTTGGGTACACATACATGCATGTATCCATAATCTTTTTACATATAATCATTTTGATAAATCTAGGTAACTCCATTAAGGTGATTGAGATAAGGTCTGATTACACCTCTCAAATCACCAAGGGGAAAAAATAATAAAAACCCCTGCCAAATAAAAAATTATTAAGGACTCCAGATCCTTTATTTTAATTTCTAAATCATTTCAGCAATGGCCTGTAACAGACTTACATGAGCACTTCTTGCAAGCACAGCTACCACCTGACAACTACTACATTTAAATAAATTTGAAGACCCCTACTCTGAGTATTGTGGCATTATGTACTTTTGGTGGATGACCACAAAAAGTGTCAGAGACAAACTGTAAGGGTTTCCAAAAGGGATAAATCAACAGTGTACAAATCCATGGCCGGGGATCCTCTGAACTGACGGACCGCGACCGCCACCTGCAAAATTCCAAATGACAGATTTCCAACCAGAAAGCCCCAGCTCAGACCTACACTGGTTTTACAACGCGCATGTTTCTAGGAGTCACAGCAAGATCTGACTTTGGAAAACAGACTTGAATGCAAAGAGAGTGCCCCACTTGATGCCAAGACCAATCTCTGTGTAAAACTATACCCCATGATTTTGGAAAAGGAATTCATAACTGAATGCAGACTCCAACCCTCCTAACTTTAAAATGCCTGTTTTTCAGCATAGTTACAATCTTTCTAGCAATTTTTATCCAACCCTGATCCTCTGAGTCGCACCACTCGGGTCCTCTCTGAAAGCAACAGTGCACAAAGGTCTTGGAACATGAGGAGATCCTTTGGACATGGCTCATACCGATTGCTACACACCAATACCACACCATAACCTAACCAACTTCTGAACTGAAAGCTCTCATTACATTCAGAGTTCTGCACCAAAGCTAATAAATTGCAAGCACCAGGGCTTGTTCACACCAGAGGTTATCATGACTCAACAAATCAATAATCTACAACTTCAACTCAAGCTAAACTGACAAAGCTGAAAATTTTTAATCACATTTCAGGAGATTAGTCTGGTTTTGCAAATTGCGCAAGACTTGACTACAGCTGTGTCACGAGCCATACTTTGGACAGCATATTCTCCCTCAATTTTTTCAGTATTTCAGGAAGAAAATAAACTGTATTTGGCACAGAGTGCACTGTATTAGTACAACAGGCACACAGCCAGCATCAGCCTATTCCCTGATCTGTTCCACTTCTTCTCATCATCCTACTTATAGCTCTTCAGATCTGCTTCTCTTCCTGCATCACCCCATAAGGTAAGTGATCCAGAGAGTAAAAGAGACATTATGGCCTCTTATCACCAAAGAGCCATAATTTTGCCATGATGATTCAGGAATCTTGCCCAAACAGTACTGCAAAAGACAAGTTAAGGAGTAAGAATCAGAAATGCATATGGATTAGTGTCAGTAGATACATTAAACAGGACACTATATAAAGGCAAGTGCTCAAAGTGCTCAATTTCCAGATTAAAAAAAAAAAATCGAGTATTAAGTTTACACTAATCGAGTTCATATTTTTTTTTTTTTTGTGCATAAGCTCAGGGAAAGAGGAGTGTCATTACAGACTGTAGTGCTAAGACTTTAAAAGATCTTTTTGAACAGATGATGTTAAGCAACATAAGGGTTATGACATATATCTCTCTTCAGTCTAGACAGCCTAGTTTAATTCCAGCATAGTTTCCTGATCACCTTGGTATCTTCAGTAAAAGGCTGTTTAACCCACTGGAAGAGAAGCAGGGCGTTTCCCAGGCAAACTGTAAAGGAACTTTGGGCTACATATATCTTGTGAAGTGTGAAACTTCCATTTTTCTCCTATAAACTTGAAATAGAAAGCTTATAATAAATCTCATCTAAAGGAGTTTCTGTGGTTTATACAATCTATGTCATTTTTTCATCCAAATTTTGTAAGTTTTAAAGAGAAAAAAATATTCAACCATGTAATTATCAATATTAGCAACTTAACAGTCTGAAGTTTGGTCAAGTTATATAACAATAGTTGAGAAGCCAGAGCAAAATTATAAATACATTTAGAAATGTCTGAAAATCCCGATGAGTTTCTTTTTTGATAAAGATAAATAATATATTGTGCTGTAAGAAGTATAATGCAAGATATTTGGAATAATCAGTTGGAATAATCAAAATCTAGTCCATTGCTTAAGGTCACTTGTTTACTTTATTAAATTTGTTTAACTAAAAATTAAAAACAAAAAGACAGCGTAAGGACAATTATTTTTGTAACTCTGCACAGAGCAGGTTTTTTTGCTTTGACAAATACTAACCTATTTCATCCTTTTTTTGTAGCAACAGTACCAAGGAATAGAACTGGAATTACAGCTATCCTCCACCAAGTTATTTGCTTGTATCAAAAGGGTCAAACTCCACTGCAATACGCAGTGTTGGGCCAGGAACATCAGACAAATGGCAATAAAAGATTACTGGGGAAATTCCTATAACTACTCAAAGCAGACGATGACTTGAGAAGTCAGAGGACGCACAACCTTGGAAGAAAAGTCGTGTTTCTGGAACCATATGCTGTCTTACCAACGTCCATCAAATTTTCTACCGTGTATTCTTTCAATAGCGACATTTTTCTTTCATTGTGACATTCTGTACATGTGAAAACAGTTATTTCACTACTGCCACAATATGCTTCTTCCTCTCTGACACAAATGGCACAGATCCCGGCTTGCTGTGCTTACGACGATTCAGTTCCCTAGAAACAAAAAAACAGAAAAATGAAACTCAGTAGTCAGCACAAATGTTTAAGAAATACTAGCTTCCTCCTCAAGCTACTAGTGGAGTCGTCCTACACAGAAAACCAAAAAAGTTAAGAATTTCTCTTTCTATTAATCAAAAGCCATGTACTCCTTTGGGAAGAAGGACCATCCCTTTTAACAGTAACTTTAAAGTTGGCTAATTTAGAAAGGTTTCAAATGGAGCCTTTCCTTGGGAGCTCAACTAGGTTTTCATGTCAACAGCTGCTCAAGTTTGTAGAGTTTTTTAGCTAATGAAGATGACTAGGACCCACCACTTTACTGTTAATTCAATGGCACAGCAAAGTATGCCACCTCCTGCTCCCAGAAATTCCAATATGGCAATGATCCAGGTGGCATAACACATTCATCCTGGATTTTGGCATTATCAAAAAAACCAAAACCACAAACCCACAAAAAACCAAACGAAAACAAAAAACCCACCACACCCCCAGAACAGCCCATCCTATTTCCAGTGCAATGGGGCATCATGTCATGCTTAACCAAGCACTATGGCTCTTTCCAACATGGTATCTGTTGCCATGTCCTCACTGTACTTTTGGGAAGCAGCCAGTCCTCACTGACGCTGGCACTTGTCTGCATTTTCTTTAGAATCAATCCAGTAGTTCATGATCACTCATTCAGATGTTAGAAGGAGCTCTACCACTCCTATACGCTGCTGCTCCAGCAGCACTGCAGGGATGCATTTTATTAAGAGGAAGAGAAAGCAAAGCCAGAAGAGCACAAGAGGAACACGTACTTCCGCCGCCGAGCCTCCCTCATGATCCGCTGCTCCTTGATTTGGCAATAAATACTCTTGGGCAAGTGTCGGTGCTGAGCTATGCGCCGGATCTGAGGGTGAAACTGGAACTTCTCCTTCAGCTTCTGATTGTAATTCATAGCTGCCTTCTCTCGGGGTGCAAGCTACAGGGAGAACAACACAGACAAGCACGTTATAAAAGAACAGGGATTTAACTGTCAATCTTCTCTTCATTCAAATGGCTTCCTTCTAGTGAATTCCTTCAGAATAACAGTAGGTAAGTATTAAAAAACCAAAAATTCCAACAATATCCCACTGCTCAAACACAAAACTTTATCATCATTTTAAAGCTGAGTGAAGTAACCAAATTTAATTCCCAAGAATTAGATTTTAATGTGCTGTAGAGAAACAAAAGAGAACATAAATAGCTGACAGTAAACACTCTTTGATTAGTCTTTCCTAACAGCTGATGATGATCACCTTTCCCAGTAAAACAAAGATCTGCAGGCATTTTAATCACTAGCCAGTGTAATTATAAATGCTATAGAGGAACTGTCTTCATCAACAGCTTTACAGACAGCTCTTCAGGTGGCCTAAATCTTACCCAGCACCTCGATCCCTTGGGAAGCACAATGCACGTATCAGATTTCAAGTATTACCCTGACTATATGGCACACAGAGAGTTCCAACTTTCATCAAGCAGCTAAAAAAAGTCTTAGTATCACAAACACATGAAATACAGGCGAGCTGGCATTGCCACAAAAGACTAATTTTTAATTCATGTTTAAAATTCTGTCCGAGCCACCATTAACAACACTGAAAGTAAGAAACACCTTCTCCTGACAGCCAATCTACAGAAGACTTTTTTTTTCAATTAGGCTTTTTTCCTTTGGTCCTATTGTTTATTTATCAAAAGGAAAAAACCCTTTTGCTGCATTTTTGTTTAAAGCATGCATTGCTTCATGAGTAATAGCAATCTCTATGTATTTTGGATTTACTTGGATCTTTGGGAATTTCAGCTGCATTTCAGTCTAGTGATCTTTCATATAAACATAAAATCTGTTGGTATTAAATATGGGATGATGATAATTCTATCCTCTTTTTCCTACCCTCCTGCCCAAACTCTCTAACTCCAATATTTTAGACATCTTAAAAACCTTCATATTTTCAATTAAACCATGGCACCAGTTTTGTGCCATTCCACATTTATGTCATACGCTACTATCCTCCACTTAAAATATTAAAAGTAAAACAATAGTTCAGGCAACTTCTATTTATTCAGCTTTGTAAATGACTCAGTGTCACTAATTTCTCACTTTCAAGAAAAGACAGAAACTGACGCTAACAAAAAAAAGCAGTAAAAAAACCAACAACTTTATTACACACACAGTTGGAAATTCCACCTAATATATAATGAAACGTGTTTTCCCCCCTTGAAATCAGCAATTGGCTATTTATTATCCACTCTGGAGATCAGTTTTGTATGTGACTTCTGGTAGAATTTTTCATGAATTATGAATAAATAAATATCACACTCAGATGATTTTGGTCCAGAATACCACAAATGGTCTGAAAACAAGTATTGATAAAACATACCACAAAGCAGCTTCTGATTTGGGACAATAAAGAAACCAGGTACCAGATACAGAGCTGCTCATGGCTCAAAAAATTCTTATTCAGACATCAGAGACACATGACGCTCTTAACCTGTTCTCCACACCCTCTTGTTCATAAAACCCAAATCCTTCTGCTTTACTTATATTCATTGTGGCCTCTGAAATTGAAATTGCATAAATTTTACAGTCTTAGCCCACTAAAGCTACCCTCCCCCTTTTAGTGAAATTCTTTCTTGTGAGCCAGCCTGTGAATAGCTGGTTCACTCTCAATAAATCCCAGGTGTTCCCACTCTGCAGAAAACTGCCAACATAATCCAAATTAAAGAGCTTTATTTTAATTAAATGCAATGATTTTCCTTTAATTTTAGAAGAGCAAATTGCTGCCGATTTAGTACAACCTTGATGATTCTACAGACAAGAGGTGAATCTGTAAATTAAAGATACATCCAGGACATCTTATTTAAAAAATTAATATAGATTAAGAGGTGGTGGAGCCTGACTCCATTTTTATGGGTAATGTGGTATAGAGAAAGGCACACAGCTGGTGACTTTCCATCCAACCACCGGATACCAGCGACTAACACACCCGGCTGTGCTAAGTGCACCCTCATCCACACAATTGTAAAAGAAAATTCTGCAGTAATGACAAGTTTCCTTTGTGAGAGAGAGCAGATAGCTAAGAAAGCACAGTGCAATAATGCACTGAATTCCAACTCTCTCTTGCAAGTCACTTTACAAAGCTCAGTGTGAACAGCTGAAGAGAACAGCATTACTTCCCATTCTGTTTTGGACTGGAGAAAATGCACAACATGATTTGCAGTACTAGAGATTTCATTTATAGGGACTAGAACACTCTCCAATTTAATATATGTAATAAATTAGGATTTATGTGACATCATGAGGGGAAGACATGCTTAAAGGTGACATATGACTATTTTTTCATATGTTCCAAAAATGAATGTGCAGTTTCTTTCCTACATGAGGAAAATGAAGATTACGTGGCAGAAACATACCTGATTTATGTCACTACCACAGAAGGACTTCTCAGCAAATACTTAGGGTGAAAAAAGGGGAAAAATAATTCTTTAAATGCAACAAAGTTGTCAGCAAATGCCTCCTCGAGTAAACTGCCCGTGCCTCTTCTCCTCCCTCCTGATGACACAGACTGCTTATTTTTCCATCTAAGCAGAAGGAAAGTAAGCATTTTTGCAGAGCCCTGATTATAAGCTATAACCACCCTTAAAAAAAATTCTCCTCTTCAAGAGGGCTGTATTTAAAACTCCACACTATTAAGACTTCTGTAATTCAGCATGAGAATATGAAATGAATGTTTATCTGTCCTCTTCAGGTTGCCCTTCTAGGTTAGGGCAGGCAAGAGCACAGATGCAATATATTTTTAGAATCCAGATATATCCCAGTAGTTTTATACACCATAGCTTGTATTTATGTATTTTTGTATTGCTCTGCTGAAAACAACTTCCTAAATTTATTGCCATGAAGTTCATTATTCATTCTTTCCTGGACCAGGAATTTTGATCTCTTTACATCTAAATGAATGACAAAAGCAAAAAACAGAAAGGTAGTATAAGGCAATGTAGATGCTAAGAGCATAAAATCATAGCTACAGGGCTGAAGTTACAGGTGCACTGAATCACAAGCCCAAAATCACTATGAAAAGAATGCCACGTCCCACACTATCTGGTACTGCTTGTTATCAGCATTCTCTCAGAAAATGGAACCACATACTAGAAACAGACTGAAAGGATAAACAATGGCTTAAGACAGTTTTGATGTGCTCCTGCTAACGCACTTTGCTAGATCAAAATCAAGATTTCTAACTGCACTTTCTCCTATCTCTACCAGCCCATACTCAAAATCTGGTATTTCTGCATTTTTTAAGAAAGCAGTAAACCTATTATTTACTTATAAGCAGTAAACTGCTTTTTAAGAAAGCAGTAAACCTATTATGCTCCACTATTGTTCACTCACTCATCAGTAGTTTTACTAAAATACTAAGCATCCTAACCCACTGCTCTGTTCTAATTCATAAAAGTAACAGAGACGAAATTTTGCAGCTGTTACTCCCAGAAGTAATGCTACTAAGAATTCACACTCTAAGAAGTGAAGGTATAGCTTCTTTTTTAATGTGGCAGTAGACTGAAGAGCAATGCAGCTTTTACAAGTTTTAATGATGGTTCATTGCTTTCAGTACAATCCAAAAAAACCTAGTCTATCCCTTTCTTTCTATTAATTACATTAACTGTACACTATTAACTGAAATCTACTCTATTACTGCTGCTTTTTCAGCCTTTCCACTCAGATGAGGCTCTATTTTCCTCCTCAAAAGTCAAAATCATTTACCTTTTCATAAATCCCAAACTTCTTCAAAAGCACAGGTAAAAAAGCATCAAACATGCTTAACAAGTCATATTTTATGTATTTGAACAGTCTAGAGTTTCTCAAGTCTTAATTGAGTATTTTGCTTCTGGGCATGCAGAGATAGATGTTTACCACTTTAAAAATAACACCTGTTACATCCTATTTAATAATACATTTTGATCAATTAATGACATTTTATTAAAACCTAAATGCTGAAAATTATTTTAAAGCAACCTCTGCAGTAGCTCCAACAGAGAGATTTGGGGTTTGTTACCCCTATGTAAAACCTGTGCAGACTTAATTGTCAGTGGAATAGAGACACAAGATGCCTCTGGCTCCTCCAGAGACTTTTCTTCTTTCTTTCATGTTTCACTGATTTTGAATAATGAGTGCAGTGCCAAATACATTAAACCCAAAAGAAACATGCATGTCAGAACTGATGACTGCTTGGGTAGCTACGGTTCAGAAAGTACAACTTTCCAACTGGATAAATGTTCACCAGCCACAACATGAGTATTGTATATTCACTATAACTTCACTGGAACACAGCAATGCAAAAAAACAACTAAGTACTCACCAGAGGAAACAAAAAATGCTAGATGACTATTCTTCTTTCTCTTTCAGGATGTTGGTTTCTACCCAACCCCAGCACAAAAATATCCATCTTAAAATACAATGTATTGCAAGATTTTAGCATTATAACAGAAATACAGTGACCCTTGGATGAGTCATTCAATCAAATCTTCTCAGCAAAGAAAAATAGCAGACCAAGCAACTAAGCATTTAAGACATACTTTGACACTTCTGACAGAATTACTGAATGTTCAGCTTTGAATATTCAAAACATTCAAAAAATAGCCACAGACTGGGGAAGAACTGGACATTTATAAAAGGAGCAAGCATATGCCTGTGAAGATAAGAACACCAATAATCTAAAAAAGAAGCAGATACTAAAGAAAATCAGTGGACCCTGCTAAATAGCCATTAACAGTTGCAGTGTTAAGAATCACAGGAACTACCAGGCTGGATCAAACAGGGATTGGCACAGTTGCCTGAATCCAAGCAACATTTCCGAGATATATCCAAGAGCATGATAAGCCGTAAGGACTCCTGAGTCCCATTAGCTACAATTACTCTCTAAACATCTGAAAATTAAGATTTTCTACTGCTTCTAAAAAAAACTTTTAACAACTATAGCCACTTCAGGCAGCTTCAAATTCTGGGTCTTGCTAAATTCACGGCTTCAACAAAACCATGCTTGAACATATTTCCACGTAAGATACGGGGATGTGAAACGTTCTCTTCTCATTATAATATAATTCTTCACAAGTTCATCACTGTCCTGTGAAGTGAGAGCAATTTTTCTACGTAATATACTATGTCCATTTTAAGTTCTTCCTGTATTTCTAAATAATTTTGCTTTCTTAAGATGCCTTTTGATGTTGTGAGGTGTTTTTTCTAAAATAGGATGATAAATTCTGTATTCTAAATTATGGGAGGACTTTCACTTCTGACAGTAAAAAAAAAAACCCCAACCAAAAAAAAAATCTCCCCAAAAATAACTCAAAGAACCAGGGAAAAAAATAATAATAAACCACATGTCACTTGACTTGTGTCATAGACAGTTATTGATTTGGTTCTCTTGGGAGCAGACAGCCAAAGCACTTTGACAGAAATACACACCCTTACACATGTTACAAAAGCTTTACTGGAACGATCCCACAAGAGCAGAAATTAATCGCTCCATTCAAGGACTCCAAGGGGCACAACAAGCAACAACACGAAGGAAAACAACAAAGGCTGTTTTGTGTAGGACTCCTGTCAGGTCAAGGAACACAAGAGTATTAATGTGCAGACCATATCCAACACCCAGTAGTCACAACTAGTAGTGCCTTTTTTTAGGCCCATCCACGGCCAGTTTTCACTGATGCAAATACTACAGAAACAGCAGAATGTCACTTATCAGTCTGCAATTCTGAACACTTCAACAATAGCTAAGTTGTCCTTTTGGTATGCCTTATTTCTGAAATGCAGGAGTAGCTGTGTTTGCCTATTACTTCCCAGAGTCAATTATCCTTACTCTTTCATAAGAAAAGGAGCCAATGCCATCTAGTACCCAATAAAGTAAACTTTTTGTTCACATTTGAAAATATTAGGAACCCTTCTACATGAAAATGGTATTTGTGACATTCGTTTTACCCACTTGTCCTTCATGCAAAGGGCTCAGAGTAAAGATGAACATCAAAAATACCAGACAATTGTTACAGAACAGCATCTTAGACAGAAACATCATGATCTCTCACTAAAAATATAGTGAGTAAATGGAGAAAGTTTCAGTTAATATCATAAAATCAGGTGAAAAGGGTGTTACCATAGGCATATGGATATAAGGAAAACAGATAGTATTTGTATCCAACACTGCACTATCTAAACAAATTCAACACAAAAGTTAAATCCAAAAGTAAAGTCTCTAATGAGCTTTGTGGAATTCCCAAAATTAGCAACTATGGAACTGATATTTAAGTGTTTGACCAAAGCACCACATAGGAAAACCCCAAGAATCAATGCAGAAGAAAAAAAAAAATAAAATCATCCTCAAAAAAAAGAGGTATCATTTAAAAAATTAAAATTTAAAAAAATTCAACCTAAACAGTAGTTTGTGACCACAATTACTGCAGAGACCACAAAGCTGTGGGTTTTTTTATCTACTGCTCTATAGCAAAAATGAAAATAACAGGACTTCCCAATATCTATGGTGGGCCATGGCTAAAGATATACATACATGTTATTTTAGCTGTGCTACTCCATATCCAGTGCTTCACAGTGCACAGGAGTCCACAAATTATCCTGTTTCCAGGGTAGCCCTAAGAATTCCTACCATTCTCTCCACCTGCCAGCTCTCCCAGCTCTGCTTCACTTCCCTCCTACAGATACTTAAAGTTGATGGAGCTTCAGGTAATCACAAGCAGTTCTAGACATAAATATGCAACAGATCCATCATCTCAACTGTACCACATTCTTCCCTAAATCACAGCTTCCCTTTCCTCTCCCCGCATCCTTTCACAAGACCAAGCAGAAATTCCCCCAGACGTTATCTGACAGCTCTGCCGATGGGCTCAGAAAAGGCAGTGTAAGCACCTTCAAAATACCATAACAATATAAAGCCACATAAAGGGATTATTCCCAGCAGGCAAAGTGCCAAATTCATCCTCCAAAGTCACTCAATACTTTGATACAACTATGCAGATGAATCTATGCAACTAGTAACTGAAAGGGAACATTTGGGCTTCGTCTGTACATAAACATTTGAACAAGTGTAACTGAAAAGACTTGTCTAATGAGGCTGGTGATTGCTCACACTAGGATCACCTCGATCAAACAGACTCACATTGAATTAAGTGGACTTCAGATACCACACTAGTTTGCCCACTTGGTATCTGAGAGTTGGACAGGTTAATGACATTATCAGTGTCAAACTACACATCAGTGCCAACAGTCTATTTTACAATACATATGCTTATCACGGCATGATTTTTTTTAATTTTATACTTTTTTTTTAAACAAACAAACTGAATGAATGAACATGAACTAATCACATGCCAGTCAAAATCTTTAAAAGTAGTAACTCTAAACTTCAACAGAATTAATTAAGTATGGCTAAACAGAATTTATTACCTTTTTTCCAGTGGTAAGGGATGGATTCTAATCATTAGCACACAGGTAAAAAATCTAGTTTAGATAGAACTGATGATTATTGTTAACATTAAACAAGTCCAAAAAAAGTCATCTTGTGTAGCAATAAGGAGGCATGTCATTTATTATTATTATAAGCTGCAGTAAATGCAATGAGCTACACTGCATGTCAGTCTGTAAATGAAACATAAAAGTCAAACATTTTACAGCTTTCCTTTAGAAACAAATTTTCAAAAATTGAAGAGGCTAACTGGTTGTAGTAACAATGAAAAACCCCAAACATCTCGTGATAACAAAAAGCAAAATGCAACTCTTACCACTCCAAGTTTTTCAGAAGCATTAGCTTTCCACAGGCGAATATTCATCTCATCTGAGCCACACAGAATGTATTTGTTATCTGAAGTCCATTTTACAGTGATGACATGCTGCATTCGTTTGGTATGATAAACCTCCCTAAAGCAAAGAGAAACATTTTTAAATGATGTATAATCACTTTTCTCACCATTACCTTTCAAATAGCAGAAAGCATTCTGTTCAAGGCAAATTTTTTTTTTTTTTTAGTTTTTCTTGCTGTTGTTTTTTAAAAAATCTGACTTTTTAAAACACTGTGCTGATCTTACCTTTCTACAGGTAGAGATACAAATGAAGTGTGATAGACTGATAAAGGATCACCTAGGATAAGATGCTTTTTAAATAAGTGCTTTCATAGAAATTATAGTAAAGAGTTAAATAATAACACTTTTTGCAAAACATACCAAAGGTATACAGTATGAAATGCATACTGTTCCTGAAATAATTTTGATTAATATGCTTTTACATTGAGAGTATTATAAACTGGGAATGCAGAAAAATAGATGCCAAAGAATCTGACACCACCATAACGAGTAAGAAAAAGAACAGCAGAGAAACACCTCCCAGTTGTCCATTTATGATATGGCAATGGATTTGCTACTCTTCATTGTGATTTCCCTTCTTTACCCAAAAATGGACTCCATTTCTCTTTTAATTTCTGCTGATCAGACTCCTGCTCAACAAGTGCTATTGAAAAATGTCTCTGCATGCTACATTTAAACCAATATTTAAGTTAAACTCTTGTCTAATTTTCATTAAGTATGTGTCAAACAAATTTATTCTTTTATTTCTGCTATAAAAATAAAGGACTAAATACACTTTTCTGGGAATTTTAGCTATTTATTAGCATTCTGAAAGGAAGGAAAAAGTAAGGCCTACTTATTGTCCACCAATAACCACTTCTTTGATACATCAGTCATACACTACAGCTTATTCTCTATCTTCCACTCAGTTATTTTTGCAAGGAAAATCCAAGTAATAATATAAAAGACACACAAAAACATCTATTCAAGTGTTGTGGAGAAACTGGACTGGGGCTGAGCTAAAGTGGTTGTGAGAAAAAGAAAAGTAATCAATATACAGAATAAATAAGCTATAATGAGCTTAATCACCTCTAGTAATTCACCAGCAAGCAATACTCTACAAGAACAACTATGTGGAAGAATTAGCACAAGTACCGTCAGAAAACATTAATACATCAGCTTTGCACTGTTTAATGGCATATATGTACATCTGCACTTTCACAAGAATTTCTACATTTACTTTCCTTCTACTACATGAGTCAATAACAAAGCTTTTCTTCACCCACCTTTGGGGAACTAAGTCCTTTTCCTTCCTATACTTTGAATTTGCAGCATTTGCCTATCCTGTGGCTGTCACCACAAGGTATTAAATATCATTTTTCAGGGACAGGAAAAACAGAAAACATGGCCAAATAACTTGGATCTGTCATTTAAAAGTTCGCACAGAAATACAGTTCTGTTTACTAAGCATTTACTAAATTTAGTCAACTTCATAGTAACTCTTATATCTTAGGGCTAACCAATTTCATTATTTAAATTCTCATTCAAAAATAAAATAGAAAGCAATTGAAGTTAGGAGTTTTTCAGATTGGCAGGATATCAGAAGTCAAAACTAGACAAGCATCAGGATCCTTGTTTACAGATATTCTTAATCCCCCTCTCAGTTTTCCAAGTAAGATCAGATCTTCTATTTAGAGACTTTTCTCCATTGCGTGAGATTAACATGAACTGTGCAATTCTAAAGAAGCCCAGCTTCTAAAGAATTTTAAGTCTACCAGAACACTCTAATCAGCTTACATGAGGCAAAATTTTTCATTTGTAAGGCTTCTCCTCACTAAACTTATGGCTACTACATAAAAAGGGGAAAAAGTGAGGACAAAAGAGAAAAAACCCTTCCACAGGCCTTGGCAACAATCTGCTAAAATGTGAAATAAAGCCTTTTACTGTTGCATTATGGGGTCTGCAAACTTCTCCTCAGTGATGTGTGTTAACTTTGCATATCACCACTTTTGTGAACGTTATTAATGCATGCAAAGAAGCTGCTAAACATATTGTTTAATAATGCAAGAATTAGTAAAAGAACTAAAACAAACCTACAAAGGAACTGCACTACCTAATCACATTTAAAGTATTATTGCAAGACAAAAAGAAAATGAAAACTATCTGTACATTAGAGGAAATGTAAACAGCCCCTCCCACTTTTTAATGCAGCACAGGAGCACAGTTACACAGCATGCATAATTTCATCAATCAATCAATAATAAAAATATACTCCTTCACCAACCAGTATTTCAACATTTTTACCCTCAAACCACCTAGAACCTGACTTAGTAACAACTTTCGGGGGGGACAAGGTTGGAGACACGAAGTCAAGCAGAAGTAAAATAAAGTTAAGAATAAAGAAAAAGGAGGAAGAACTGACAAGAAAGAATAATGAAGGCAGGTTTATGAAGATCAAACGATACCACAAAGATCAGATAACTTGCTTCAGTTTTCATCAACTGAAAGAAAAATATAAAATAATGGAGACAGAGTAGATTCAATCTGAACTCCAGCAAAATATTTAATATACTGACTTATGAAACCTTACATGAAAAACTAAATCCAAGTGAATTGTACTCAAAGCACTGTGTGACAAATCAAAACCAGGTTAACCAAATATGAACAAAAGGTAGTAAGTGCACTCAAACAGATCACAAAAGGGTCCCAAACTGATCCTCAGGAATTCACACAGCAATCAATTTTACATAATGTCTTCAGCAATCATCCATATAGGATGAAGACAATCCCTAGGAAACCAAATGCTACAATGTTGTAATACACTGCAAACTTAAGTGGTGACAGAAACAGTATAAAGCAATCTAAAACCATTACAGATGCATAGAGAAGGAGATCAAATGAGATTCACCTTGGTAAAATATGAATGACCCAAGCACAATAATCCACTCTAATTTTAATTCCATATTGTGGAAGTACTACTACTTGTTAAGTAGTTTTACTCTTGATCCATACCCCAGAATTATGTCAACTACACAGCCTGTCAGTTTTAAGCTACTGACAGAGTAAGATTTCAACACTCACAGGAAGTGAATGCCCCAATGAAGATGTTAATAAATGAATTAGTAATTTTGAGGATTTGGGAGGAAGTTACTGGAATGAATGACAGCAAGAGAGAAAGGTGTAAAACTACTCACCTGCTGTGACCTTTGTCTACAGGAAAAATGCGGATGGACTTATCAAAGCTGGCAGACACAAATTCTTTCCCAGTGGGTGAATAATCCACATCAAGAACAGCAGACACATGATCCATATGCACCATCACAGGTGATTCAAGAAAGCGCATATCAAAAGTATATAAGCTTTAAAATAAATACATCAATAGCTTAGTATCATAGTATGTCCTAAGTAAACAGCACATTTTACAGAAACCACACTTGAGGATAGACCCATATGGCAGAGGGAACTCCTTAAAACAGCTCATAGATACGTGAAAAGAAAGAAAACTGCATCGTTTAGGGTTTGAAAGAAGTTTGTTAACCACAAGCTTTAGTTATTGGATCAGACCTAGGCTTCTTGCTCACTATCAAAGGACAGATAGGCTCCACTACTCCCTTCATCATCTGTTCATGGGTCACTGACTCCAAGCATCACACTGGCCTCCTTTACTCCATCTTCAGATGTTAAGTATGCACTTGTAAAAGCATCTCTGAATCATTACAGCAAGCCTATCAATTCTGAAAGGTTTCTAAATATTCCATACTGTGAACTCCTAGTAATTCAGAGTCTACTGTAAAGTTCCATTTGTTTGGCACCCTCTCTCACTGCCTAACTATCTTAGGCCAGACAAGTGCAAGGAAAGCTTGGTGTAGCAAGTGCAGGAATGCAGAGAAAGCCTGGTCCTTACACATGGAGATGCTAGCTCAGTAGAGTACATTATCTATAGAAAAGCATTACGTTAAAAGTAAACACCCAGCTGCTGGACCACAGCTGGTTTGCTCTTAAGGACTTCAAAGCTCAGATGAAGTCTACCTCTACTCCCTTTGAATAAAGAAGCTAAGTGGCACAAGCTAGGCATGATCACTGTGTAGATCATCAAAAAAGCATATGTGCTTTACAGACAACGCATTTCTTGAAACCTGTTTAAGATATACTATTTAGTAGAGCTATTATGTTAAAAAAAATTAATTCACCAGGTTTCTCACCCTCCTTTCTGCAGATGAATGCAAAACTGAAATTAAATATATCTTACTGAATACTATAATGGTGATTATAGCTTTTTCCTTCTAAATTCCCCAAGAGAAAGTATGCGGCATCTCATTCAAAACTGCTACTCCATATAATCAGCAAATACTTGCATATGTATTGTTGATAGATGCATTTGCCTTTGCATACTAAATGCTTCAGGCTGCAAGAGGACAGTTGTCCCTGACAGTAACAGCTATATTTTTTAGTTTAGCAAGAGGAAGAAAACAAAAAAATTTTTAAAACCCCAAGCTAACCAAAAAGCAAATTCATAAACAAAAACCTCAAACTTATAAACAAACAGATTAGGTAGTCTAATAGTTTTACCATACCATAACATAAATACAAGAAGAACAGCACATTGAATATAACACTACTTTCAAGGTCTGAGCCAGATTCCATTTCCTTAGAAAAACAGCCTTAAGATAAGTGATAAAATGCTTATGTTCTAGAATAAAACAGTGATCTATTGTTAGATCACTGACTTCCTGGAAAAAAGGATATGGAGCACATTTGAAATGGCCTAGTTTTGAAGAGATAGCTTTTTCAATATCAGATTAGCTGTTCACATGAACAGTATTGTTCAAAAGTAAAAAACTGCTCCGAGACATCGAAAGGATAAGTACTGCAGTCTCCAGAACTGTCTCACAAAATATTAATCTGGGGGTTTTTTTAAGAAATGTTCTCATCAAAATAGCTGATTAGTACAATGCATCAAGCTTCACAAGAGCTGGCAAGAAAATGAACACTTCTATTGCCTCAGACTAGACCAATAGTACTTATTTTCCAGGTCCCATTTCAAGTCACACTTGCATTGGTTCAGCTGCATTTATTCTAAGTTACACTGCTTTTTAACCTCCAAGTACTGAGACACACAGAAAGAGGTGGTTTACTGTCAATTCACATTTCTTAAAAATCAGTATGCTTATAGTTCTCTAGGTTATTAAGTGATTCAAATTTGGAGTTTGAGTAGTGTTTTAAAAATTTATTTTAGCATGATCATAAATCGCCAAGATACAGGTTAAGAATATAACGTGTCCAGGATTATCAAAAAGCAAGGTTACACTTACTTGTAATCTTCATTTGCTGCAGTAAAAATGAAAGCTTCCATAGGGTTCCAACACAGTGTATTTGTCCTCATGCTCAAGATAACCTGAAATATATTTACACATTGCTACCTTGTTATAGGCAGTAAAATACTCACTATAGTTCAAAACTTCTTATATACGACTGCAGACAAGTACTTTGTAGATAGAGAATTATGGCAGAGGAATAGTACATGACAGAATGTTTCCTCAGCAGTGTTAGAAGTGAAACCCAAGAATCTCCAGTTCCTCATCATATGCTTACTGCTTTGGGCTAGGCAAAAATTAAGCTTTCCTCTGTAAATCACCTTAGAATCAAATTCTTCTGAGTCGTCATTTAACATGGCAACCTGCTAGTGGTCAACAAGTAAATCTGGAACTTCTGAAAATTTCACTTCTCTATCCTATTTAGAGGAACCTGTAGTTAAGTAATCTATAGACACACCTAATTAAATGATTATTCCAAGGGACATAGTCATTAATTGAAGCTGTGAACCACCATTTGCAAAGCAATTGTAATATTTTATGCTCTCCCAGTTATTACCCCTTCATTATTTTACGTCTGAAATTGTAGTTCATGAATTCTCCTGGACAGTTGCCATTTCTTGAGGAAGTGCCAAGCAATGCATACAGAAGTTACTGTGCTGTCATCTACTCAGCACTAGCACTGTTGCAGCAGTGAATCATTCCTCACACATTTGTAAGATTTGCTTACTGCTTGTAAGCATATGGCCAACAAAGAGGCCAGTTGGCCCTGAAGTGGAAGGAAGGCAGCTGAAAAGAGACTAGTAAGACCCTTCTACTTTGCTAACTGCAGACAAGAGGCATTAGGAAGCTATGTGTTGGATGTCCCCACCTTGGAGGACAGCTGGGCCCCCCTGGGACAAGGCAAGATGGGGAGGAGGTCACCTGACACACCAGACACAGCAGCTTTGGCTTCTGCTGAGTCTGAGAGGAACTTCGAACCATTTATTTAAAAATAAGAACTATATAGTATGCCTGACACAAAGTGGATGTGTAATTACAGAGCAACTTATTAACAGACTGAACAGCTCTAAACAAGATTGTCTACAATGCTCCAGGCCAGCTATAATCCTACTTAAAAATCCTGAAATTTGGGTGTTTAATGCTATGGTACTCAAATCTCATTTTTGTTCTTGGCTTACTAGACCAAACACCATAAATTTACACACTTATTTCAGAATATACTTGTACAATTATAACCCTTACAGTAATGAACACAGTCTCAAAACAAATTAATAGTGATGACTTTACTGAACACCCCTCCAAAAAATAGCACATGTATGTACAGTCATATATTTAGCATATATCCATAAGTAAAATTCTGTTAGATTTAAACTTAGTTCACAAAGGATCAAACTGCATCCTTTGACTTTGTAACTGCAGCTCTACAGCACTAGCTGTGCTCATTTCAACATACAGGTCTTCATCTGGCATCACTGACAAGTTTTTATAAGCACGACTTCAGTGGTCCAAGTGAAACTTCACTGAAAATTGTTGGGGCACAGGGAGAGAAAGAAATACTGTTACGCCAACAGCATTCCTATTTTATAACTAAATACCATTATCATGTTCTAGTGTGTATCAAAACAATGACACTGCAGACAGTATGTAACACAGGAGAACACTGAGTGCATATTCACAAGCCAGAATATTGTATTTCAAGAAGAATATTGTTAAGATAGTTTTGGGGTTCAGAACTACTGGACTTGATTGAGGTTTGATATGTGTGTATGAATTACCAGCTTCTTAGCTAAAATAAATACATATATTCTGTTAAATAGGAACCTTTATGTCATCAGTAAGTTCCACATATAAATACTATTTTGATTACACTGCAAAGGACTTCTGAATGTTTATAGTAGGTGCGCAGGGAAGGGTTTATCTCCCTACAAAGGAAAAACACATTTTCAAATGCAGAGCAAGGCTCTCCAGTGGTGAAGTCACCTTTTTTCCTTCTGGCAAGGAGAAGAAAAAAAAAATTTAAAAAACACTCATATATAGACAGAATGCAATACAGGAACATAAAGTTCTTACTGTGAAATTGCTGTCAGGTCAGGCACTTGATCAAGAATTACAACAGAGTGAGCATGACAGCCCGGCTGAATGCAGAAAAAGGCCCTTCTAACTCTGCATTGTTTAAATCCCAACATTAATTCAAACTCAGAAGACTCAGACATTGAACATTCAGTGAACTCACAGTTCAGAGCTTTCTGTTCTCTGTAACTGTCACCAACAGTTACAGGCTATTAACATATTCAGGATGATTATTAATGCCATTAATTAATCTTAAAAATATTACCTTCTTCAATGGAGTTGATTTTCTCATATCATACAGCACAATATTTCTGTCAGAAGCACAGCTTCCCAAAAGGTAAGTCTGAAAAAAAAAACCAAAACCAGCGTGTATGGTCTTTGAAATACTTTTGGAGTGTGGTTAACAGCTTACATCAGATACCTAAGCTATTTCACAAAGCTGGTCATCAGTTTCTTTTTCAGTCAAGGAAATACATTCATCATTTTTTCTGTGCAGCTAATTACTCAGCACAAACATTTTAAATAGCTTTTTCTGTAAGATTCAAAATCCATGCAGTGCCCTCTACTTTAAAACTAACAGGCAAATCCCCATAAACACTTATTCTATGAACATAGCCCAGCCAAGGGGTATAATAGGAAGTGCTGTAAAAGATCAAATGCAATTGTTTTGCCATGGAGAGGGTGAGAAGTCTCAGTCACAGGTAGCAGAATACTGGAACAGATGAACTGGCAGCTCCACAGCCACATAACTGCTACACTGTATGACTGAGGTACCAGATATGTATTGTTGTGGGCAGAATGGAGACTACCCTGCTTTGGCTCCTCCTATCCCCCACCAACAGAGACAAAAGATAGGAAGATAAAAATATATGGTACTACATTCCAAAATAATATAACCATAAAAATCTATGTATACGCCCCCCTAAATATTCCATTAAAGCATAAAATCTAAATTTGGAAGAAAAAAATTCAAGACGGTGTAAACAGAGTTTAGATCTCATACTGCTCAAGAAAAATACTGATTTCCAATACGTAACACAAGCATTACCTCAATGGGATTAAATTTTACACTGCTTATGCTATCAAAACCCCAAGTCAGAGAACACTTGGGGCTTGTCCTTTGTTCATCCCAAATGTCCACTTGATGGCCACAGGTGGCAAAAACAGGTTCCTTCCAGTGGTGATCAATTCCTGTATACACTGTCTTTAAGAGAAAAACAAAAAACAAAGCAAAAATTTAAAAACCCAATTATATGCATAAATAGTCAAGTATGTTCTGTTAGAAGAACGATCAACAAATCATTGCATATGGAGTCTCATGTGGTTTTACTCATTCATATTACTGAAAATTAAGTCACCAGTGCTACCAGAAACTAAGTCTTATCAGATGTACCCCTACCAGTAGGCAAGCTTTCTTTTTCATTTGAGGTGCATATATGCATTTCTTCTTAATTTACAATGGAGTTGGCACTAAAGGCATATCTACAAAATCCTGGCTGACTTTAAAGCAAATGAAAATTTTAAGAGTGCAACTGAATTATCAGTGGGGACTTGAATGGATTCCGCAGACATTGCAATAACTAAAGAGTTTCAAACTATGTATTTGGAAAAAACTTTTCCTAACAAAGCTTACCATAAATTCAAGGTGCCAAAATATGTATTTTTAGACTGCTTTTGTCAAAAAGAAAGATGTAAAGTTAATATTTTGTATTGAATGGCTGTGAAGCATTGGCACGAAAAGAAAGTTATTTAATGCAGACTAAGCACTGACAACACATCTGAAGAGACTACACAGAAATGTGACCAGTTTGCAGGAAAGGAATAATTAGTACAGACAGAGCTAAGCAGTCTCTGATGGCATTTGAGGCAGTCCTTTCTGGTTACATGTAAAATAAAAGTAATAAAAATGTGAAGCTACTTTAAAAATGCCATTATAAAATTTGATGCCATCACCTTACAACCCATTATGATAACAGGTGATATCAAACTATTTCTCTCTCCTTCAAAACCTAGATAAAAAATGATTCAAACTTAATTCAAAAGAAGATGTGTGGGAAAATCAAAACCCAGATTTAATACCTTTCCAAGAATTGTGTGAATAGGTTCTTCTTCTTCTCCATATTCCGGGCCCTCCATTTTCCACTGCTTCACGGTTTTGTCATCGCCAACCTGAAAATATGGGAGAAATCATGCACAGTTTTATGTAAATATATTCCCTTTTATTTTGCTTGATGTGCTTTGCAATTAAATACGGGCATCCTTTCAAAAAAAAAACATTCTGTGACATACACAAACACTTCCTCCTGCCTGTTCACTGTTTCATTTTATAACTCCAAGCTACAGATTAGCTCTCCTGGTCATAATATGTTGTTAAAACATGTACATGTTCTGGTTGGAGTGAACATTGTTCATAGCAGCCCACCTGGCACTGTGTTTTTGATTTGTGGCTAAAACAGTGCTGATAGAGCACCCAAGCCTTGGCTGTTGCTGAACAGTGCTTGCACAGTGCCGAGGCATTTCCCCCCGCTCCCACTCTGTCTCCATCACCCTTGCCTCACCCACCAGCAAACAGGCTTGGTGTGGGCAGCAGACTGGGAGGGGACACAGGCATGACAGACGTCCTGAACTGGCCAAAGGAGGATTCCATACGACAGAACAATGATCTGCAATAAAAACTGCGGTAGTGGGAGCAGAAAGAGGAGGTGGGGGCTGGCTCCACAGTGGCTGCTGCTCAGAGATTGTCTGGGGATCTGTCTGCTTCTGAGAGCAGGCGATTGATTCCCAGTTTGTCACTTGTTTCCCACAACCACCTTTTCTTAATCTATTCAACTGTCTATCTTGATCCACAAATCTTTTCCACTTTCCAAAATAGACAGCTGAATAGGAAAAAGGTGAGCTGGAATGATGGCTATTTTGTAAGGCTACATTTTGTGATTTTTAATCAACTGGCACCTTAAACTGCAAACTATCTTCTGGAAGTCACTTTGATGAGCCTGTAATCAGTTAAAAGGCAACTTTTCCAGTTGCTCTGGTTGCCTGTTCCAAATTTTGCACTAAGGCCAGCACAAGCTTTTGCACGGCTGTGCAGTGACCTTGTTCATACAAACAGGCCTAAAAAAATGTTAGCTTTATAAGTTTATCTTCCCTTACCTGACTGCATTACTACCGTTTCTTCTCTCCCTCTCTCAATTTTCAGGCAGAGGGATTGTCAAAAGGGGAGTAACTAACTTGGAGTCACTTAGGATTTTTTATTGTGACTTTCCCTATATCGTAACTACTGTTCCTGTGACCTGGTATATACCTTAGAAAAGACGAACATAATGTAGTGAAAATGGCTCTTCTATGACCAGCTCAAATGAAGCACAACCTGAGGACATCTCAGTTTTCAAAAACAGTTCTTCTTGTTGTGTTATCTTAGAACTGTTTTAATGCCAGCAGGAAGATATACTATTTCCAAGCAGTTTACAAGCAACTGAATCTGTTATGGTTGTTATGAATTAATAAAGCTTTCTTCACATGGAATGATCTTGACTTAATCATATTATTTTTAATCATAGTATATGGAAATAGTTACTCTTCTATATGCTTCTATGTCTTTCAATAAACATAATCCATTTACTACTTCAATGAAAACTAGTTTACTCGAGTTTTAATTACATGACCATCTGTTAGCTATTTTCTGGTATTTATCCCTTGGACCGTCTTGAATGACATCCCTATCACAGCATCAGAAAAAATTTCATCGTAAACAGAACTGTCGGGTTCACCGACACATTTAATACAGCATTTCATACAGCATTTAAATATTGTACAGCAGAGAGCAAGTTTCTCAGTGGAAAACAGATGGTGAACAGGTACTCTGTACTGCTGCACTGGTAAGGAGACACACAATACTTACAGTGAAGAATGATGTACCACAGAAACGGGCACACATGCCTCGAACAAAGCCCTCGTGGGCTTGTATAGTGCGAATACACTGTCGTCTGGTCAAGTTCCAAATTTTAACCTGTTAAAAACAGAGGAGCAAATACTCTGTAAGCTTTCTACAGCCCATAGCTGCAGTTCACAATTCACATACAAGAGATCACACATGTGTTAATGAAATGGCAGAGCTGGCTTGGACATTGGTCAGATTTTATAATGTTAAAAACTATTTAATTATTCCTTTCTTGAAAAATAATTTTAAAAGTGAGGCACTTTTCTTCTTACCCTCTCCCCTGACCTAAACTGTACACTTCTGCATTTTGCACTCCCCTATTTTTGAACTAGAATTTTTGCTAAAAAACAGCAGCAGTTATAAATTTAGCAAAAAAATACCCCTTTAAAGACAAAGCACAAAGAAATTTGGAACCAACAGATTTTTTTCAGTCCAGCTGCTGTACTACCATTGTCTATAGATGTCCACCTCTCACAGAGGTTTCTGTTTCAAAGCTTTTGGGCTCATTTAAAACAACAACAACAAAGAAACGGAGGTCAGTTTTCATATTTTTATGTATTTATAGTACCCAGTACTTTATTCGTTCTATCAGTGGATAAGAAATCTGGCTAAACTTTCACAGAAATTAGTTGCACTTCTCTCTGAAAAGGTAAACCTCCCTTACACTACTGCATGACATATGCACTTTCTGTAAAAAGCAGAAAGCAACCACCTGCCCAGAAGACACTTTTCAAGTATTCAAGTACTATCAAATTAGCAATGTAACGGTGAGAAAAGACAGGGAATTCAGAAAAGACAGGTATTTTTTTCTGCAACTAGTTCCAATTAAAGTGTCCTTGATTGCTATTTATAATTGTTATGTAAAATAATCAAATACATATAGGGATAGCCTTTTTTAGGCAGTATGAAAAATTGTTATTCCAAAAAGTTTTTGGTTGTGTGCCCATTCCCCCTAGCTAATCTGACAGTTTAACTTCTTTAGGGGGAGGAGTGGGGAGGTCATGTGGGGAGCAAAAAGCAATCACAATGTGTATTGGGTTTGTGTGGCCAGGTTTCGGCAGTGGGAGTCTACAGAGGTAGCTTCTGTGAGAAGCTACTGGAATCTTCTCCATGTCCAGCAGAGCCAATGCCAGCCAGCTCCCACACAGACTCACCACTGGCCAAGGCCAAGCCAGTAAGAAATGGTGGTAACGACTCTGTGATAACACATTTAAGAAGGAACAAAAGTTAGTGGGCAGATGTAACTGCACTCAGAGAAGAGAGGAGTGAGAATACATGAGAGCAATAACTCTGCAGACATCAAGGTGGGGGAAGGAGGGGGAAGAGCTGAGGTTCCTCTGCAGCCCGTCGTGAAGACCATGCTGAGGCAGCTGTACCCCTGCAGCCCATGGAGGAGGTTAATGAGAGTGCAGAGATCCACCTGCAGCCTGTGGAGAAGACCGAGGCCAGATGCACTCAAAGAAGGCTGTGATCCACGGCAAGCCCTTGCTGGAGCAGGCTCCTGGCAGGGACCTGTGGACCCCTGGAGAGAGGAGCCCACACTGGAGCAGGTTTCCTAGGTCTTGTGACCCTGTGGGGGACCCACTCTGGAGCAGCCTGCTCTTGAAGGACTCCACAGTGTGGAAAAGTCACCCACACAGCAGAGATTTGTGAAAAGCTGCAGCCTGTAGGAGGGACTCACACTGGAGAAGTTCATGGAGACTGTCTCCCATGGGAGGGGCCCACGGTGGAGCACTGGAGGGACTCCTCCCCCTGAGTAGAGGCAGGAACAACTTGTAACAAACTGACTGTAACCCCCTTTCCCCATTTACCTATGCTGCTGGGGGGAGGAGGGAGATCCCAGGAAGGAAGGAGGGGTGGGAGGAAGGTAGTTCTAAGGTTTTATTTTACTTTTCATTATCCTGCTCTGATTTTGTTAATAATAAATTCAATTAATATTCCCGAGTTCAGTCTGTTTTGTCCTTGATGGCAATAAGTGAGTGATCTCTCCCTGTCCCTATCTCAACCCATGAACCTTTCACTACATTTTGTCTCCCCTGTCCAGTGGTAGAATGATAGACCAGCAGAAAGTTTCACCTTCTGAGTGAGGATAAAGGTAACATGCTGAACAAAGACAGAAAAGTAAGGTGTGACAAAACCAACCAAACAACCCAACAAAACACAAAAGAGAAAGAAAACAGAAAGTAAGAAAGAAAGGTACCTTCTTTGTTGTGGTTTGTAAGCTTACCTCTCCATCACAAGCTCCAGACAGCACTGTAGACAAACTTTTTGGATGCTTGGCCATGCAATTAACTCCATCTCTGTGGCCATCAAGTGAACTAAGAAAGGGTTTTGCAAACACACGTTCCAGCTTTGTGGCATTCAGAGCTCTTACGTACTCTCGAGCAACCTCGAATGGATGCAATGCAGGGTCATAGTTCCTTGGAACTGCAACAGAAAGAACATACATCAGAAACCCATATTGGAGCAGGTCCAGAGGAGAGACATGGTCAGAAGGACGGACTACCCCTCCCATGAGGAAAGGCTGTGAGAGCTGGGGTTGTTCAGCCTGCAGAAGAGAAGGCTCTGGGGAGACTTCACTGTGGCCTTTCAGTACTTAAAGGGGGGCTATGAGAAAGATGGGCACAGACTTTTTTGTGATATGACAATGAGTAATGGTTTTAAACCTAAAGAGGGTAAATTTAGACTAGGTAGAAGTAAGAAGTTTTTTACAATGAGATGGCACATGCCCCATCAAGGTTCTGAGCAACCTGATCTAGCTGAAGACGTCCCTGCCCACCACAGAGCAGGGTGTGGGAGGTTTGGACTAGATGATCTTTAGAGGTTCCTTCCAACCCACAAAACCCTATTATTCTGTGCGTAAAATCAACACATTTTTGGCAGTTTTAATAATGAATATGCAAAAGCAGAATGCGACATACCAGGACTGAATCAGCATTAAGTGCAAAAAACTGCAAGGGGTAACCCACGAAATGCTGGAACCCTGAATTCTGCGAATTTCATTCTTTCAGTTCTGACAAGCAATGATCCTCAGAAGCACACTGCATTTGACCTTAGACCTTGGGAAAGACTTCCCAGATTGTGTGATAGCACTGGGATTGTTGCTGTGTAATTAAAGTTATGTCACTGGGTGGAATATGTAGAAATGCAGAAACTTAGGTATATGGACTATAGTAATATATATATGCGTGTGTAACAATATGGAGGATTTTGGGTGTGGATTTATACTTCTTTCTTCTTCACAAATCTGGGTGTTCTGTTATTGGGCCAAAAATCCCACAATTCAGTTCATGAATAGTTATTGGATTATAAGTAATAACAAATTATTTGGAATTTCTTAATTGGCTGATTTAGGCTTTAAATGGCCTTGGAAGTGAGAACTCGAGGCCATTTTCACCTTGTTAACTTAGAAGGCACACTCTGTGCAGCTGTGTTATAAATAAAATATAATAAACATCTAAGACCGAAGAAAAAACTCCGCGTTTCCTGCATTTTAATTCGAACTCTGAGTAAAACGGACTCACGAAAACAAAAAACAAAACTAACAGAAAACTAATAAGGAAACACTAAGGTTAGGCGCAACCTCGGGGTACCAGAACAGTGGTTAAGCCCCCAGCCCCGCACTCCTGCTCTGACACCCCGAGGTGCAGTTTCCGGCAGCCGCCCGGCCCCGGGCAGCGGCAAGGGAAGTTCTCCTCGCAGACGGGCACCGCACGCAAATCCCCGCCGGGGACCGGCACCCGCGGGGAAAACTCCCGACGCTCGGAAGGAGGGAAGCCCAGAGCCCACTGCCCGGGCTCTCCCATGCTCGTTGCTGGCGGGCACCAGCGCAGCGGCGAAGGGGAGGGGACCAGAGCGGAGCGGAGCGGGGCGCGGCCGACAGGCGCCCGAACGCCTTCCTGCCTCCCCCCTCCGCCACGGGCCTCATCCCTTCCGGGCGGGATGGGCTGGGCCCGGCCGGGCCGATCCGATCCGAGGGCCGATCCGGGAGCCCCGCTCACCGCGCTGCAGGTCCAGCTTGGTCTCCCGGACGTAGTCATCGGGGTTGCGGCTCAGCACCTTCACCCGCATCCCGCCGCCCGCTCCGCCGGGAACC
>VZTI01003364.1:1728199-1751799 GCA_013397865.1 Struthidea cinerea | reverse complement strand
GCTCCGTGCTGCGGCACGTGCGGCTGGAGAACCTGGCGGCGGGAATGAGCGGCGGCGTCCTGTCCACCCTGGCGCTGCACCCGCTGGACCTCGTCAAGATCCGCTTCGCAGGTGAGGCCGGACCGGCCGCCCCCCCGCCGTCCTGTGCTAAAGACGCACCGGCGTGCCGGAGCTCGCCGTGCCCGGCCCGGGACCTGCCGGGCTTTTGGCCCAACGCCCGCGCTGCTCCGGCCGGCCCCGTGTGCGGCTGCAGCACCGCGGGGGCCGGCGGGGCAGCCCCTCGGCTTGGAATAAACTGGCCATCAGCCGAAAGGGACGGTCTCCGATTCTCTTCCCTGCTATCCCAGAGCTTCTTCTTGTCACTTCTAGGGACTGTAAAATGTGCTGTGTGCCATGAGCTGTTTCCAGGCAGATTAGAGAGCTGGCCAGCCTCCTCCCCCGCTCTCACGACCACCAGTGCCAGGGGACACCGGAGGACTGCCTGCTTTTAACAGGCGGCTTGTCCCAAGCCCACGTTCAAAGTTCACCTTTATGCCGCAGATTTTCAACACTCAAAGCGTAGCGGTAGCTTTATAATAACCTTGGTTGTTAACAGTAGTGGTATTGTTTTGCAGAAAACTCTTTAACTTGTTTGTTATTCCGCAGGGAAACATCGCGACTTCTCTTGACTTTTCTGCTAATTTGAGAAACTTGTCCACCATTTATCATGTTGTCTTTTAGAGAGATTGAAACATTTTACTGTATCTTTGGATTGTTTTCTTAAATAGATACATAGGTGTTTTAAGATCTCAAAACCAAACTATCAGAGAGCCATTTTACAAAATCTAAAACGTTGCATGTCCTAGTTGGGCGCATCCTGGGCTGCATTATGTAAAGCACAGCCAGCAGAAGTGTTCTTTTCTCTCTATTTTCCGTTTGTAAGACTACATCGGAAGTACTGTGTCTGGTTTGGGACTCTCCAGGGCTTGGAAGGAAGACAATGACACGCTGGTGTGATTTCAGTGGAGGCCACCAGACTGGCGAAGGGGTTGGAGCACATGGCATAGGAGAACAGGCTGACAGAACAGGATTGGTGTGGCCTCAGAAAGGAAAGGCTGAGGGGAGCTAAAATTGCAGTCTATGACAATGTTATTGGAAGACACGGAGAAGGTAATGCCAGGTTCTTCTTGGACATAGTTCATAGGCCAAAAAGGAGCAGGTACAAGTGTGAACATGGAAAATTCCAGTTATTTTACTGTGAGAATGGTCAAGTACGGGAGAAGGTTGCCCAGAGAGGCTGTAATCTCTTCAGGCATGGAAATGTTCAGGAGTCAACTGGTCATGTCCCTAAGTAACCAGATCTAATTAGGTTTAGATACAGGTTTGGATTAGGTGGCTTTTGGAGGTCACGTACTTTCACATGCTTGTTTGGGTTGAAAATAACAGTTCCTATGTTTTGTCTTCAACCAGGGAGTAGGAGCTGATATCAGAAATGGATGTTGTGAAGATTCTTGGCAGCAGAAGGACTTGCATTCATGTCTCTGATTTCCCATGTTGTTTAATATGTTTATAAACTTGATCTAGTGGTTGTATGGCAAAAAAATTGAGAAACGTCTTTGGGAAAGGTCTAGCAGCACTCATTCAGGAGGGAGAAAAGAGGTGTTTGTGTTCTAGTTTTGAGTGGTTGTCAAGGTGCTGAGGCCTTGTCACACTGCGCTCAGCAAAAGCATTTTGTCTTTAATGCTGAAGTCTGTCACAAAGTGCAAGGGGAATGAATAATAAATGTGGCACTGAACAGAAAATGCCTGATTACCAGGATTAATTTTGATGGGGACACAAAAGCTAGACTAATTATAAAACTTGGAGATCAATTTTCAGTACAGTTGCAGTCTAGCCATATGTCTCTATTAATGAAAGCTGCTGCTGTGTTGGCATCATAGAGTAATTTAGGTCCAAAGAGAGCTAAGGAGTTCACCCCCTACTCAGATAAGCTCTGCTTAGATCAGTTTGCTCAGTCATGTGTGCTGGAGTTTTGAGTAGCTCCAAAGACGCTCTTCAGGCAACTTGTTCAAGTATTTGGCCACTCTGCTGGATAAAAAGTTCTGGTCAGAATTCCCTGTGTTTCAGCTTGTGTCTGTTACCTCTTGTAATCTCACCATGCACCATATGTCGTTAGTAATCAACTTACTCCCTTGCTGTTATGGTAGGAGCCATAGTAGTTACCACTCCAAGTTTTGTGGACTTCCATGTTCTACATGATCTGTCAAACAAAAACTTGTGTGTTTTCTGTATTTTTGAAGTGACATTTTCTGAATATTTAGACAACCAGCTAACCAATTAGGTTATTAGGTGGGAGAAGAAACCTTTGAGTATTCTGGTAAAAACTGACTTGGGAATCAGTAAGATATGACCCATTGCTTTGTAGAACATTTTAAAGAGAAAATTTGAATTTAAGAGTTGTTACTTGGGACATGTCTAAACGACTTAGAGAAGCATGTTGTCAAGGATTCCATCCATATCACCTGAAATATGATGCAAAATTGCTGGAGTGCTAAAAAGAAGAGAGAGAAAACTTCAAATCTGCAGCTCATTAAAAATGCACGACAGGGCATTTGTTTAGCCTTGCCAGATTGATAGGAACTTTCCTCTTACTGAGCTAAGGCGTTCTGTCTTTTTTTTGTTTCTTTCCTCCCTGCCCCCACCTTTTTTTTTCTAAGTTCTTGAACTCTAGGCTTATAAAGCTATAAACCCCAACTCTTGCATACTTGTGAAATAATGCTTTTGTAATACAGTTGATCAGTTAGGTGTCGTGTTTATTTGTAGCTTTCTTTGGAGGCTGTAGGCTTCTGTGTTGGCTTGGATGCAGCTGACCTTCATGCTTCCTGAACTGTTTTCCAGTATAATTTCTTTCTTTCGTAGTGAGCGATGGATTGGAGCTGAGGCCAAAGTACAATGGGATTCTCCACTGTATGACCACTGTCTGGAAGCATGAAGGACTACGAGGCTTGTATCAAGGGGTAACTCCAAACATGGTGGGAGCAGGGGCTTCCTGGGGACTTTACTTTTTCTTGTAAGTAGAACTGTAAAGTGTGTCATGCCCTGCACGATGTAGTGTTCAGAGATACATTGCATCTTCTTTGTGGGGTGTAAAAATGTGCCAAGTGACTTACAAAAACATGTGATTCTCTTAGCTAGTCCAGCTCTGTTACCCTTTATTATGGTTTACTGTTTTAGAATTTAAGCAGTTTGAGTCAGAGACCTGTTCCATTGTCAGGTACAGTGCATTTCCTTGATGCTGTGAAAGTACTAAGGAACTTGAGAGGTGGTGATATTACCCATAAAGAATCCTCTAAAAGTGCCAGTATACTGTGGTTAAAACCTCACAAAAAGCAAGAACCTAAATTGATTTCTTAAGAATTAAAGAACACGAAGTTTTCTACTGAAACTTAATGTTTGATTTTTAATCATTTTAGTGACAATTTTTTCATTGTTTTGTCAGTTGATGGGCTTTGCTTGTAAAGCCCATTTTTTAGTATTCTACTTTATTAACTCTGTTACTGTGACTTAATTGACTGCTTATCCCTATTAATTGAAACATTTTAGGGACCAGTTAGCTGGTATGCCTATGCAAAGCTCACTTGTCAGTTGTCTAGACTCTGTTATTGTTGTGCTTTAGTCCTTAAGCTTTGCTGTAGATTCGTAATGACAGTTCATCTTCTGTTGACAATTTCTTAGTCCACAAAAATTGCAAATTGGATCAAGAGAAGAAAGCTCAGTGGATTTCTGAGCTAGAGGGTAGATACCTAGCACTGTGGCTCCCAATAGAAAGGAGTTACTTTAAAAGCTAATTCTTGATATCTGGTAATTTTCAAGATGCAGTCCCATTGATACTGACAGTTTAATAATACAACTTAAATATATATTACCATAGTTTGCTTTAAAGAGCTAACTGCTCAGAGATCAATTCATCCATTAAACAAAGATAGTTTGGATACCTTTTCTTCAAAGGCTGCATAGCACCATGATCTTAAATCAGGTATGTCATTCTGGGCTTGGATTTTTTGTGATGTAGGTCTGTTTTCACCTTTACTAAATTATGTTTTGCATTTTCCAGTTACAATGCCATCAAAGCTTACAAGAAGGAAGGGAAGATGGAAAGTCTCAGTGCAAGCGAACACCTAGTGTCAGCTGCAGAGGCTGGTGAGTTTAAATGAAGTGAACTAATGTTCACTTCTAGCCTTTTCATATGCTGCTACCTGCGTATGTCAGCGCACCTTTTTCTTACAAGTGGCAAGGGTGAGTCTTCCAGCCCAAATGCAGTCATTTATTGTCTGTACCTAAAATAATGATGTCTAGCACAAATAAATAGGTCACTGTGGTCCTCAGTTTTGTGCAGAATTAGCAGTTGTCAAAATTTCTTTTGTCCTTGTTTTCATTCTATATAAGTGTTTTCCATATTTACTGCTATATTGCACCCCAGAATGTAACTATAGAAATCTGCTGCTATCAGATTGTTATCTTGTTAAATGTTTAACACTTGAACCTGGAAAGGAGAAGGCCTGTTGAATCATGGAATGGTTTGGGTTGGAAGGGACCTTAAAAATAATCTAGTTCCAAACCCCTGTCATGGGCAGGGACACCTTTCACTAGACCAGGTTGATCAGAGCCCCATCCAGCCTGGCCTTGAACACTTCCAGAGATGGGGCATCCACAGCTTCTCTGGGCAATCTGTTCCAGTGCCTCATCACCCTCACAGTAAAGAATTTCTGTCTAATATCTAATCTAAACCTGCTCTCTCAGTTTGAAGCCATCCACCCTTGTCCTGTCACTACATGCTGTACAGGCAATTCAGAAGACTTTTTATTAGGATTTTGAAGCATTCATTTAATGTTGAAATATGGGGCATGTTGTTTGGCATGAAAAGTAGTAATGGATTCTGCTACAATGGTATTTTCAATAACCTATGAAGCTATAACAGGTTGTTGCTGTTAGTTTGTCAATATTATTAAGCAAATTTCTCATCACAGAGGTGTCCATTAAATTTTGAATTATTGTATACTAAAGAATAACTCGGATAGTCAGTGGTGCATTAAGAAATTTCCTGTCTACTACAGATTGTACTACTAACTGTGGAAAGGTGAAGCAAGAAGGGGGCTGTCCTAGGAATATGCAAAAACATGTGCTCTGCAAAAGTACCCCCAGCAGGAGCAAACTGGACTCGATTGTGAGCTTTGAAGGGAGAGGGAGGGAGCAATGGAGGGCATAAACTTTGCCTGTTTTCAACAACATGAGTACGCTGGTAGGAAAGGTAGCTTTATCATTGTAGAAGCCTGTGTTACACTGGACTGAACAAACTGGGACAAGCTTTGGAGTTGACATAACAGTGTAACTTCTGTCTGTTCCCAGGAGCCATGACTCTCTGCATTACAAACCCAATATGGGTAACGAAGACTCGACTTGTGCTGCAATATAACGCTGGCGTGGATCCATCCAAGCGGCAATACAGAGGAATGTGTGATGCTCTCATAAAGATATACAAGACAGAGGGCATACGTGGCTTGTATAAGGTAACCACATGTAAGAAAAATTCCAGGATTGCCTGGCACCACTCAGTGGCATGGTGAGACTTGTAAATATTTGTCTACAAAAAAAAGAATTTATAATAGCTCACTTTTGTTCTGTGAGTCTTTCCCGCTGAAGAACTGCAGCAAAAAGGCTTAATCAGAAGAAAAGCCATTATACTGTTGAAATATAGGAGATCCCGAAGAATACAATATAAGCTTTATGTGTGACTAAGTCATCTTCTGTTGGGTGATAGGAGAGTAAACTATAAACTGCTTTGTAATTTTTTTGAGTCTTCCTATAATTAGAATTTGGATAAGCAGGGCAGCAGTAATGTAACCTATGTTGTTGGTAGTACTTCCTTCCATTTTATCCCTTATCTCTGTATTTCTAATATCTTTTGGAAGATAACATGACTAAAGTACTTGCTGTTTTTTTCTTCCACAGTGGATAGTTTCACAACTGCTTATTTTCCCTCTGGTTATTGATGTCTTCAATCTGTCAGGTCTAGATACATTAAATTTGCAGACTTCTAAATATGGTCTGCATGTGTGTGGGTTTTTTGTTCCCTTTAATTTAGGGAAACAGATGGCAACGGGATTTGGCCTTCTCCTCCCTTCAGGTCATGACACCAAGATGCATTCATCAGTGCCTGGAAGTTGTGAAGAAACCTATTTTAATTCAGTCTGGCTCCTCTCCTGCAAGTAATGCTGCAGAATCATAGAATCATAGAATGGCTTGGGTTGGAAGGGATCTTAAAGATCGTCGAGTTCCAACCGCCCTGCCATGGGCAGGGACACCTTCCACTGGACGAGGCTGCTCAGAGCCCCATCCAGCCTGGCCTTGAACACTTCCAGGGATAGGGAACAAGACCACTTTCTCTTAGAAATTGTCCTGATTATTGAACATTAGCTTCTTTTATTTTCAGTGAAAAATGTGATCTTCCCTATGCTGTAAGACTAGTGTGCTTCATGGCAGTGAATGCCAAATTCTAACACCAGGAACAAGGCACCTTACTTATTCCTAAATTGAAATTGTCAGGATTTCTGGTTTGCCTGCCTGGATGTCTGCTCTGTTCCATGTAGATAAGTTCTAATTTCTTGGATCTGTTAGGTTTTAAGATGTCCTTCCACCCTTCTTTTCAGATTATTCGTGCGTGTAGCATGTGTCGCCTTTGGCACTAGACACTTCTTTGTAGTGTTAATCTGCAAGTGTGGGACTAAACCAGCTACTTCCTTTGAAAGAGCGAATTACTTGCTTAAATCTGCAAAGAAGGTGACCTAAATAGGTCCTGAGTGACCTACATAAGTATGCACACTGAGCAACTTCCATTTGACGTCAGGACTCTCTCAACCTTGCCTGTACTGGGGGAAAAGGCACCTCTTCAGGTGGCTCTTTGACTTGTACATACTTTAGCCTTCCTCCATTTCAGTGTTTGGGGGAGTTTTTGCTTGAAATCGCACAGATAAAGCTTTGTTAATTGCCCTGAGTCACAGGAGTTGTAGTACACACAAATGTCTTCTTTTTCCTCATAATCTTCCTTTTAGATAGCACTCCTCATAGCAAATAAGGGGATCTCAAATAGAACAACTGTCTCAGATAGATAAAATTGGAAATAAAATCTGGAAGGAGTTTCTTTCTGTTTGAGATTTGTCTTCTGAAGAGTGGTATTTCTGACCAAGCAGTTCAATATTGCTCTTTATTGCACAGATGCTGTTACTGATCTGAGCAAATCCTTTCAGTCCTTTGAGGCACGAGACTGGTAAAGTCAGGATACATCAATCTTTCTAGCAGGGATCAAAGCTGTCTTTATTAGCTCTGCTGGGTATTGATTGATTGTTCATTAAATACAGTTCATCTGAATCTGGGTTCCTCAGTAAGTTGTTCCTCTTGAACTTGGCCTGGTTTTGAAAAGGCAGGAGGAGTCTCCTTCACTCCTTATCCCAGTAATCATCCAGTCAGTGATCTTCCACACCTTCCATCCATTAGGATTTGTCTTTTGGCCTCCATCCCCCAGATGACTGGGGACAGAGCTGCTCTGCTGCACACTAGGCTGAATTAAATAACAGCTTGGGGTTATATACTTTGAACACACCTATGGATCTGTTGGAGATCTGAGCTCTCAAAATTACTTTGCTGTTAAGTTGAATGTCATGCAACCATCTTCATATTATGAGTGCTGTGTTGTTCTTTTCAATAATAAGGTAGGAGAGACCAAACATGGTAAAGTAATTATAAGATTGTAGGGTTGGTGCTTTTAGGAAAACATAAAATATCTCTGAGCTGTTGAGAAACTGTTAGATGTATAGTCTAAAGTGACTGACTACTAAGACATCAGTCAGGAATGCAACTAGCATCCTTCATGGCCTCCATATTTCTGTATGTGCTTTTTTTGTTCTCTTTTAGTGATGATATAGAAGCAGCAGTTGGAAACAGAGCAATGTTTAATAAACAACAGTAAAATATACAGGAAATGCAGAAAATTTAAGGAGATTAAAGTAAAGTCCAGGTGCATCAAGACTGAGAATAATAATGTAGTATGCTGACAACAACAAAAGTCATACCAGTAATGTGTGCTCGTTACTAAGTGAAATATATTTAGACACTTCTGTGTTGTCATTTCACCCTTGGTAGGCAAGTTTCTATGGAGAGTAAAGTACTTTTTCTGGTCCCTTAATGGCTAAGGCACCTAGTTCTCTTTATTTGCAATGCTTTTGCTTATGTAATTTTTCTTCTTGTAAATGTGAAGCTTGTAAGGTTTGTGTATCTTTGTACGTGAATGTAGCAAAATCCATTGAGATTTGGCCCATCTTGGTTTTTATTTAAGTTGCAGGTTCTACAGAGAGACATAAGTAGCTTTCACATAAAAGATGGTAACATTTTTGACCATGAAGGAATCAAGGTGATAATGGTGACTTCAGTGTCTTGTCTGCACAAGTTGTCAGAGCAGGGCACTCGGATAGTACAGGTCTTTGACACACTGAGAGCCCAAATGAAGGCAACACTGAAGAGATTTCAAGGGATATTTGCTGCATTATTTTGAAACATACAGCAGAGGCTGCTCCGGTTTGAGTGCTGTCAAACACTTCAGGCAGCGATGTATCACATCACCAAATGAACCTTGTTCCTTTCTTTACTAAGCACAGGCTTTCCAGTGTGTGCATTTGCCTGTGTTTCTTTTTGTTGTGATGTGTAACCTTTGAAACACTAACCAACAGGACGTTTTCCTCTTGTCACAGATTTTCAGCGCTTAAAACTCTTTAAGCCAACTTTAAAATATTTCTTTATTCCCACCATTTGCTGCTCAGAATTGTGTTTTACTGTTTAAATTTCTAATTACATATTTAATTCTGTCTATCGTTCTAATCCTTTAAAAGAGAATTCAAACAGGACTTCTTTGAGAAACCATTCATTTTGTCAAGCCCTCATGGCAAAAATCTTCTAAAGGTGTATTTATAATATTAAAGTAAAAAATAACAATTTAACATGAAGTTAAATTATTTTTAAATTTATCTTTACAGTTATATTATAGATCAAATAAATATTAAATTGTATCAAATTTTGTGGCAAGAAAGAATTTTGTATTAAATTATTCTAAGAACAAGAAAATAGAATATGTTTCAAAAACTTCCTCAGCCAAGATACTTCAGTGCTGTGAAGAAATCAGTTTTGCTTTGAAACATTTTTCCAGAAGAAGACATTGTTTTCTATGACCAACAGAAGCCTGGGTCAGCTCTTATTTTATTGAGGCACATTGGCTGACAGTCACCTCACTCCCTTCTTGCATTTTTTAATATTGGCCCAACATTAAAGGTCCATCTGTCTTTGGAAGCTTTTCTCATCAGCACAAGACTCAAAGCATGCTGGTATTTATTTATGAAGTATAATCCGTAGTTGCTTTAGGACTCTTGGGTGCAAGTTATCCAAATCTTCTGGCTTAAGTTTAAAAGTTTAGCCCTCTTAAAGGTTGTTCAACATTCTTCTTTTGTTGGCAGGGAAAGTATTACCTCATTCTTCTGTGATATAAATGCATCATTCTAATTCTTTCCAAGTGGAGAACAATTACTTCCACTGTCTTTTAGTAGTTGTACAGTCTAATCACAGGGAAATGTTTTTGAAGATTTTCCTTGCTGTCTCTGTCCATAAGTTTCATATTGTTCCTTTTTCTGCTGACCCAGATAATTTTTTCTCTGACATTTTTCATAAGTTTCTTTTCTCTGCTCCTTCTGTTTATATATTACTTTTATTTTCTTCTCTGATCCAGGATTTCTGAAAACCAAAGTTGTCCTTTTCCCTGTGTTGGGGCCCTTTGGCTTCAAACTTCACGCTTACAGCTGACAAAATACAGATCTGTGGTTTAATTCCACTTGTTCTCATTTGGGGAAGTGTTTTTTCTGCGACTTTCACTAGTCCTTAATGCATTTCATCAGTTTGTGGTCACTGATGGTGAGTTCATGTCCATTATTTCCTACTGTGAGAAGAAATTTATCCTCATTTATCAAAGAAATTCTGAAAAATAATTTCCCGAAGGACTGAAATACTTATGAAATCTGTATGTAGCATTCAGAAAGCTGATCCCTGAAGTGGTATTTTGTGTATTATCTGTGCAATTTGTATGCCTGCTGTAGTTTTAGTTGTTGGGGTTTTTTCTGCAATTTAGCAGTTTTTTTATTTTGTCTTGTTTTAACACTATTTCAGTGGGCTCCTACAGGGATCCCTCTTTTTCTCCTTCTCCAGGCTTTTAATCATATACTGATAAATCTTTATTCAACATTTTGGGCTTCCCTTTTAGTCTAACACAGAGTTTGGCATCTGGGCACATTTTTAAATTCCTTTTTCTTGCCTGAAGGGACCATAGGAAATAAAACTGTTCAGTTTTTGGGTTTGGTGTTTTGTTTTTTTTTTTTTTGAAACTTTGGTTCTTTGAGTGCTTTTAACCACATTTTGATCACTTACTCCATTATAATTGTCCCCCAACAGTTTGCAGCAAGCTTTTCAGTCCGTTTCTGGCCAAGGTGATTAATCCCCCATTTATTCATTTTTTTCAGTGTAAGCAACCAACTCTTCAAAAAGATAATTAGTGCTTTTCAGAACCCATGGAGCTGGCAGCTCATTGTAGTGGAGCTAGTCCTGCTCCTGGGGGAACTCCTGCCTTCTCTTTCTTGTGCAGACAGTTCAGAAAGTATCTGTTTTCCCCCTTCATTTCAACTGTTTTGAAGCTAAAGGTTGATGTATATTTTCATGTGTTTGGGTGTGTAAGAAAGACAGTGCTGGAGCAGCTCGCTCTCGTCTCCCACGGGGCCATGGTGTGGTGCTGGACATGGCAGTGTCAGGTTTATGGTTGGACTTGGTAATCTCAAAGGTCTTTTCCAATCGAAATGATTCTATGATTCCATATAGACACAAACATTTTTAGTAGAGAAATATATATATGTATCTCATAGATACACATTTGTACAGAGACACACATGCAAACACATACGTATCTATTTCCAGGGCTCAATCACAATGATTTTTTGTACCTCTGCTCCTGATGGCCCTTCTCACTGAGTTGCCAGCATCTGTCATTGCCTTAACCAGTCTCAGGTGGGAACCAAACCCCTCAGTGCCAGTCTCTGGAAAGGGGCAGGCACTGAGCAGCACATCTGCAAGACCACAGCTTGATTTGTGATCTTGCAGTCCTAATCTGCATTACCAGCTTGTGCTCTGTGAGGTGGAGCCCCTGGGCCACTTGTTTTATCTTGGTGACTCAGTAGGTGACTTCAGGCTGTATGTCAGAAAAGTAGCATTTATTAAATGTTAGTGTGACGCCTGCCCTTAAGAACACCAACCCAGAACTGGCTCTGAATCAGACTGCAACAGTGACAGCTGTGCAGGCACAGTCTGTACATTAAGGGAGGACAAATGTAGATGTGTGAGCTGTGTTCTGTCAAGTTGTTTAGGTTTTGTGCATTGCCCTTTAACCTTGTTTTATCCTTTTTTAGGGATTTGTGCCTGGTCTGTTTGGAACATCACATGGAGCTCTTCAGTTCATGGCCTACGAGGATTTGAAAGAGAGATACAACAAGTACAGAAACAGAGTATCAGATACAAAATTGGTATGGTGCTGGAGAAAAAAAAGTGTCGTAGCATGTGAATAAATAGAAGTTGATTCCATTTGTTGGGTTATACAGCAGCCAAATGTACGAAGTACTGATACATTAATTGAAATGCAGAATATATAGAAGGAAATAATAGTTTCTCACTTTTTAGGAACAAGCAGCTGGTTTTCACTGTTTTTGAAAACTGGCTTCTTATTGTGGCAAGTGTTTTGAGAATTTTAGAGGGAGGAATGAGAGTTTTCTCTTGCTTTGTGGAACCAGGGGGGATGGTATTAAACCCTGGAAAACTGGGTGCAAGTTGAGGAAAGCTAGCTACTTTTGGAAGACCTGTTTCTCTTGATGGGAATGAGAATGCACAACACGTGTTTTACAATCAATTTTGTAGCGCTGATGTGGTAAACATTGATGTTTCTTATAATGTGTTGTATTATAAGGGGGGAAAAATCTTGAGTATTGTTTAGCTGTACATTTAAAAATCAAATACAATTTTGGTAAATTGGCTGATTTAAACCATACTTAAGGCAAGCCTGACAATTTTTGTTGCTTTTAGAACACTGTGGAATACATAATGATGGCAGCTGTATCCAAAATATTTGCTGTGTCAGCAACATATCCCTATCAGGTTGTGCGAGCTCGTCTTCAAGACCAGCATAACACATATTCTGGGGTGTTTGATGTGATCCGCAGGACGTGGAGGTAGGTGTGCAAAATTAAAAGCCTACATGTTGGAAAGTGAGTTTTACAGAATCAGAGCTACCTTTTCTGGCTTCTGTGCTGACTTGCAGAACCAGTACAGTTTAGAGCAAACAAAATGTTAGTTGTACGAAGTCATATTGTGCAAGATGCCACCAACAGCAGTAAGCTGAGGACAAAGAAGGAGATAGGAGAGGGTCAATGCCCCCCTGCAGGTTTCTGTTGTTTATTCTGTCTCCCTTCTCTCTTCTCCAGCAAATTCCACAGGCTAAAAAATAACATTGACATGGCTGGTTTGAGACACTAAATGAAGTCTCACTTGAACTGCTTTAGCTTATCCCGTAGGACAGGAGCATTGTGCTGCTGGGAGTTGTGGCTAATCCAAATTCCTGGCAAGGTGAAGTGAGCTAGCCAGAGCTGATTATACTGATGTCCCTGGGTTACCCTGGGGCCTGACTGCATTTGTAGTCTAGTCCCAGCTTCCTGTAGGACCTTTAGAGACCTGTGACCTCACACCTATTCATATCTTCTCACAAACCTTCCCTGAGCTCTTCCCTGAGCTCCACAGTGCAGGTGAGAGCTTTCACACAGACCTGTGTAATTGCTAAGGGTGGCCACCTCTGCATGTGCATCCTGTACTCCCCTTGCTCTGGGCAGTGCTTTTGGGTTGCGGCATATTGCCGCACAGGTGGGAATAGAGTCCTGGGCTATGAAGAGGTGCCAGCTGAAGGAGTGGCTGAGGCTGTGTTGTTCCAGGAGCACCCCTGGTTCAGAGGCAGTATGACCATTTCAACTGGAGGCAATTCAGAGCAAAAATAGCTCTGATGTCTCAGTGCTGTGCCCTTCAGTGCTGCAGTCCACAGGAAGGCTTATTAGTTCTCATAAAGTGTAATACAGCCATTCTGGGGCCACTACTGTGCTCATGATGAAACAAATGCACTTTAGGGAGGGTAGTGTAAACCATACCCAAGCACTTCCCAGAATCTCTGTTTACTCATCATTCCAGGTGTCCTATGCCTGTGAAGTCTGCAACTAAGGAGTTGAGATTTTAATGTCTCTGAGACTTTTTTAACAGCCCTAGCATGAACACTGATTCAAATTGGGACAAGTTACATTCTCATTTATTGGCCAGTAGAATCAAAATTCTGGAGGGGGTGCTTAAATTCTCAAAAAATGAATGCTGACTTTCCTTAGCTGTTTAGCCAGTTCTTGTAGCATGAAGAAAGATAGGAAATTGCCTTCTACTTAGACAATACCCACAAAAAACCACTCAAAGCCTAGGCTAAATAACTGATATACATAATACTGTTGTATGTTCAGGAGAAAAAATTATGGGTCAATACCTGATGCACTTTAAACACTGAAATTATCATTTCTAACCTGAAGTGCATCTCTCAATGGGAGTGTGAGAAAAAAAATGCCAGCCTTTGTTTTATGTCTGATTTTTTCTATTAAAAGACATTAATTAAAACAGAAAATTTTTTTGTCTTTAAAGGAAAGAAGGTATTCATGGATTTTACAAAGGAATTATACCCAATGTGATCAGAGTGACTCCTGCCTGCTGTATTACCTTTGTAGTTTACGAAAATGTGTCTGGCTTTTTACTTGGTTTTAGGAAAGAAAATAATTAAAGGTATGAACTTGTGTTCCTAGGAAGGAATCTATCGTTTATTTTTATATTTATGATCTGGGAGAAATTTAGTTCAGCAGTCTTCGTTGACATTGTGAATTGATCTGGTATTTTGAGGAAAGAATGTAGAGACAGTAAAACCCTGCCAACATCTCTCCTGTTGGACGCTCCTGCGTTGCTGCCTTCCTCTCTGAATCAGCTGTGTCTGCTTGAAACAGATGTCTGCAACTGTGAAATAATAGTGCTGTGACTGGGTGAAGGCAGCTGCACAGCAATTCCATTCATCCTGGCCTGCCTGGAATAACCCACTGAGCAGTTTCAGCGAGTCTCAAGATAACAGCTGGTGAGATTCTGCTCCTGCACAAGTGGAAAACTTCATACGAAAGCAACTCTGGGGCCTGTTAAAACTTCCCTAAATCTCTGAGTCTCATTAAACCAAGGAATGTCATCCGAATCCACCTCTGTGTTATTTTTCAGATTTTAGGATATGGAATGCTCCAGACTCCATTGCTCATCCAACACAAAAATGCTGCCTCAGTGGGGTGCAATTTGGAAACTGAAATTGTTTTTTTAAAACAGCTGTCCATTCTTGGGTTTGAGTAATTGCAAGTCTGATGAAACTCAGTTCTTGTCTCATACCAGGACAGACTTGCACTGTGGTTTTTGACTTGGTTTTAGCACCAGACTGATGTATGTTGTGTGCATTGCTGGCCACTTAATTCATTTTCTCTCTCTTCCATTCTCTCTCCATCTCTATCTGTGCCAGAGTCTGTCTCCATTAATGATACATCTGACCAAATATTACTAAGTAAATGCGTATTTGAAAGTGGGCTTGCATTTTGAAAATGAGGGGTTTTTTTCTAGTAATCCCAGTGATGCAGTGTTCAAACCAGTGTACTAACAAATAGGACCAAATACTTACTTTCAATAATATTCTCTGGAAAAAAAAGTTTCTAGTCTAAAAAAATCCTGTGCACAGGACTTGATTCAAAAAAACCAGAACAATCTGTTAATGTCTTCTGATTTGGTTTAAGGAACAGATTGTTAATATATTGATTGCTAACTTAATGATAAATTAAATTATAGTACATCTCAGTAAATTTGTATAATAGTTACATTTTTTTCCATACCAGTAATTGCCATCAGGTAGTTCTGGGTTTGGTGGTTTTGGGTTTTTTTAGTTCTTTAAGAAAATACATTACTGACCATAACATCTGCCCTTCTGCTCTTGGTGAGAAGATATTAAGAAGTATCTAGAAAGTATCATTTAACTAGGAAATACTTTAGCAAAGGCTGTTCAACAGATAGTTACAGAGGGAGCAGACTACTCCTGAATTATCACTTAGAGAAGTTTCCTGTTTACCAGACTAACGTAAAGCAGAAAGAACAATTTTTAATGAAAACTTAACAGATTAGGGGATTGGTTTAAATTTTAAATTAAAATCTGGAAAGCTACAGAAACTACTCAGTATTTTGAATCTTCATTCAGCGATCCACTTGCTTGTTTTTGTGGATACTATTGCCACATACCACATTTTGAGTATAACTAACTTTATTAATAATTTACACTTTCTCTTCCACAATCCCATCCCCTCTACTGATACAGTTGATAATCTCATCAGAAATAATAATCTCATCTGGGGCCAGTATGGCTGGCTTTGGTTTTTATTAAGGAAGGTTCCATGTGTATTTAGCTGAAGATAGATTTACTGGAAGTTTACCATGTAAATTATGTAGATCCATAACAGCAACTTCTCCTGCCTTTGGAGGGTGCTTACTTGGTTTTGGGTGTTTTGTGGTACACAGAATGAATTTAATGGAGCACTGAGTTAACTCTGTGTCCAAAATATATTGTGAAGACAAATGAAAAAAGCATAAAAGAAAAAAGCTGTGCTCTAGGCCCAGAGCAGCTTACTCGTGCTTCAGGATAAATGCAAAGACTGCAAGCATGTGCACAATCACTTACTGTATGTTAACTGACTTTCTGTAAATTCACACCATAGCTCAGTTCACAGTAACTTGTTTGTGTTCAGATACCTTAAAACCATCGTCCAAGCCAGTGAAAACATTACAGTTCTTCAGAGACAAAATACCAGCTGTGTAACTTGCTGGCTTGCAGCAAATCTCACACACAGTCTTGCAGTTGGGCAAGCCCAAGTGCTCCCCTCACTGCAGGTGTGCTCCCCTGGTATCTGCAACAGCTACCAGCAAGAGCTACCAAGCTGAGAGATGCCTGGGGGAAATATTACAGCCTGTTCAGAAAAGAAGATGAGATTTAATCCTAAATAGCTGAAATAAATTCATTATCTCAGATTTATTGGGGTTTTTTTCCTTTTAATTTCTGGGGAGAGTGGAGATTTTTGCATGTTGTACATGCTTTTCATGGGTTTTTTATTTCATTAATGTAAAATTGATTTTGTAATACAAACATGACTGTGGTTTCACTTCAGAATGTGTACAATTTAAAAAAATATTTGAGTATGTCACTTGCAGCATTTGGAAGAAAATACTTAAAACATTGAAGCTAATGGTCTGTTGGCATGATTGCTGTTGTCACTTGTCAAACAGCTGTGACATCACTGTTTCACTTTACCAGTTCTCTTTTTGAAAGCCTAGGCATTTCAGCCTGCCTTATTTCTGTATCTTCTAAACTATTAACATATCTAGCTTTTAACCAATACCAAAGTGATTCTATATATATGAAAGGCTAAATCCAGGAGAATTATTTTATTGGAGCAATGAAATTAAGTGCTGTAACTGTAAAATTATTTTGTGTCTGCATCTTAGTAGTGGATACCAGTCACAGGTGTTACGCTGAAATCCAGTCTATCAAGAAACAAGAGAGGGAAGGAGAGCTTAGATAGTCTGGTTTTGCTCAGTTGTTCATCATGAGGTGTTTAACACTTACCACGTTGTCTAGGTCACAGTTGTCACCAGGAGTTTGTTGAGAGACAAGACTGTAAGAGCAGTGCATCCTATTCTGCAGTCAGGTTTACAGGAGTGAATTTTATGTATGTTTTCTGAAGGCTAAAGCCAACACCTGATTTTACTTTCTTAGAACTTTATCTCTAAAGCCTTCTAATAAAATCATGTATCATAACACCGTGTAAAATACCTTAAGCAGATTAATGATTAATAAAATAACCTGGATTTTTTTTTTGTAAAAGGTCTTATTTATTTGATACAAAAAGTTATGGTTAATTCTAAAATCAGTGGTGGTATTACATCAAAAAAGAAATTTAAAAAGTTAATGAACTTGGTTTTGATATTTGTATTCTAAAATGATTATTATAAAAGGCTTCTGCCATGTGCAAAACAAGACAAAGGCTACAGATGCAAGGCTTTGGTGCCCTTCAGTCCAGTACTTGCATCCAACTCTATTGAAATAAATTCTGAAGAAAATAGTACAATTTTTGTTTTTTTAAAAAAAGGTAGTATAAAAAGGGAGGGAAGTTATTTTGGCAGTTCTTCAATGATGATTCGGGAGACTGAATTCCATCCAGTAGAAGCATCTCCCCGAGGATAATCTGAGCAAGTCCCAACCCAGATGGCAATATCCACCAAGCCAGCATTGATCCCTTCGCACAGACCTTCCACTGGTTAAAGACAAAAATCAGGTTACCTCAGCAGACACAGTCCCTTTGTATTTCACAACTGAAGGTGACACGAGTACTTAAGAATAGCAGTTCGTTGCAAGCTTGTGCTATTTAGTTAAATGTGAACAGTTTTTAGAATTTTAGAACAGTTTCAGAAATGAAAACTATTATGTAGAGATGTGGCAACATCAGTTACAGCCATGCAGTGCCTCTGTCAGGCTGCTGCTTGACACTCATTGCAGTGCCTGAAGCAGATCACAATCCACAGGATTGCTAATTAGGTGGTATACCTGCAGCTTTAAATACCCAAATTTACACACTGGGAGCTAGAATATGGCTCCATACCCTTCCAGCCATCTTTCTAGCAGTGATGGGAGGGGGTGGGGGCACAGCCATACCTAACTTACAGCTAAGACCTGTAAAGGTGATTGCTAGCCTGTGAGCTTTTCCGCTCCTAATTCACTGCTCCTCTATAAAGTTCCACTCCTGATGCCCCACTAGCACCACTAGTTGGAGGTGGGGTACTGAAGATCAGTCAGCTCTACCCCATGCTGAAAAAGTCCTATGATAGCTCTAGACATTAGATTTCATGTAGTCATGCAGTACAGGGAGGAAAATGGAGAAAGAGCACAGACTTCGCATTCTCTTGTCCTAGTGTCACGTCCTTTCATGCTGAATGACTTCACTAATTTGCCTCAGCTTAGCAAATGAATAATTGCTCCTAGGTATCTCACTTTGGAGGTACTTTTGTGCCCCACCTGGAATCAGAGTAGAAATTGCAGGAGGAGTAAGTCTCATTCTGTGCACAGATAATATGCAAATACCAGTATTTTAAGCTGGGATGACACTGTCTACTTGGCAGTAAGGCTGTTTCTCCATAGGCTAATAATGCACAGAATGTCTCTGTATTCATGTTGTGGCAGAGATCAGTAGAACTGTCTGGATAGAAATATTTTCCATTTCTAAATCTCTGGATATAAACACCATGAAAAATAGCACAGCAAGAAAGTACCACTTAATAAATAATTACAATACTGTTACTATCAATAGTCAACTCTGAGGCAGGAGAGTAAGAGGAGCAAGTGTTAGCTGGCCGCTCTTCTGCCTCCTGTTTCAGTCCTCTGGGCTTGTGAGGCAGATGGCACTCTCTGCCTTTGGTAACTGCTACTGCCTGCTACTCCATCTCTGCTCTCCCAGCATACCTACCTGAAGAAGTTCGGTGTATGTTAATAGTAGAATTCAGCTCTGGGCTTCCTTGGTCTAGGTATATGATGGCTTCAATAGGAAGTGGCCCAGCACACTCTGCCCCATTGAAAGTGAAGTACCAGCGCTGGCAGCAGGCGTTCCTGCACTTGAGCCGCAGCGACCCGCTGAAGAGCACGCGCAGAGCGCTGTTCGACCGCATCTTGGTAAAGGTACATTCCTGACAGGAGACAAAACGCTTTGGTACAAACCTCTGGGTCTGAACCTATTTATTTTCTATGTATTTCTATTTAGGACACATATTCAGGAATATGTTTATTTCAAAATGGTTTGGCTATTCTCTTTAGTCCCCTCTGGGAAAAAAAAAATAAAAAAATTGAGCCTGGCAAGTGCCACATGGTGCAAAGATGCAAATCAGAACAGCACCTCGGAGATGGTAAAGTAGAAATGGATTATGGAAATTCTTAACTTTATTTAGATAACAACTGCTGTTAAGTTGGTAGCCTAGTTACCTTCTGGGATTTATGTAAAGGGGTATAAGCTCTCTGAAAGCTGCACTCAAGCCACAGAATCACACAATCGTAAGGATTGGAAGGGACTCTGAAGATCATTTAGTCCAGCCCCCAAGTCCTTGCATGACAAGACAACAGTTTCTGTCTCCGCTACCAGAAATCCTGGACTTAACAATTATCACAAGACTTCTGAGTGGTTTATAACCTGATAAAAGCTCCACAGCTGAAAAATAAATATTTTCAGGTTTTTAAGTGGTTTTTACCCTGTCTTCAAAATGCTGGATATCATGGGGAAAAAAAAAAAAAAAAAAAAAGAAAAAAAAAATGCAAGCTAGGGACAGTACAAGGCAGTGAGAAAAGTCTACTGAAAAGGTTGATTCTCCCTCTCGCCACAGCACAGCAGCTAAATTTCTGTAACCACTCCAGGCTTTGCTTCATAGCTGGGATTGAGGAGGGATTTTTTTCTAGGCTTGCACCAATGTGTTTGAAAGTTTTACACCCAGGGCTTCAGTGGAGGACGGACTGTCAGTCTGGGTGACATTGGCAGTTCTGCTCCTGAGCAATGTTGATCCTTTGCAGTAGCATCCTGCAACTGAGTTTCAGTGAACAACCACTTTGAAGCAAGAGTTATAAAGACAGGTATAATTAACAGATGAAAGATGTACAGATTAAACAGAAGAGTTATAAAGTTGTACAATTAACAGATTGAAGATGTACCATTTCAATCCTAAAGATCCTCCTTAGGATTGAAATGGTAAAAACCTTGCCCTGTTTTGGGCAAGCCAGAGGTTCTTTTTTGGTATTGTAACTTTCAGCCTTACAGTTACAGATCTGGTCTTCTAAATGTAGTCTTACACCAGCCACAAAATCCTTCTGAAACCCTATTCCAGAAATTAAACAGGCACATAGCTGAAACACAGCTGAGAGGAACCTGAAGTAGCTAAACCTTTGAGAAAGTCACCCTCACATGCAGAAAAAGGCCCCAGCAGGAAACCTGTGTGGTTGGTGCTGCCCAGCTCACAGAGGCAGACCTAGAGGCTGCTGTGGTTGGTGCAGCACCACCGGGCAGAGCTGACTTACCGCGATCTTCCCAAGGTCGATGCCGTAATTTAACGCGCTCCACGAACACTGCTTGAAGTTGGGCGTCCAGGACTCCTCGACGCTCTCCCGCATGCACTCGCCCTTCTCCCCTTTCAGCCCATCCCGTCCCGGGATCCCAGGTGTCCCAGGGATCCCATTGGCTCCTGGGTTTCCATCCCGTCCAGGAACGCCACTGGGGCCTTGTAAGCACATGCCATTATACTGAAACACAGAACAGATCTTGCTGCTTCCATGCCTTAACTCCGAGGCTAACTAAGTAAAACACAAATGAATAACAACAAAACACAAAGCCCCTGCTGTGCCACGAGTTAATGGGCTGTTTCTGCATCTCTGAGAAAATGATTCCACAGAAGAAAAAAAAAGGAAGAATAAATTTTGAAAGATAAGCAGCGCCAGCAGAATTTGCTGTAAAATAAGATGCCATTTTTTAAATGAAAAGATACATAAATCCTAGAATTAAAAATTTACCTAGTCCAAGAATTAAAACCTGTTGGAAAACTTCAGAAGAGTCAAAACATTTCAACACAGAAACAAAAAAAGAAGTCACATGTTAGTAGTTACTTTCTCCTAACCCACCATTACTTGTATAACTGTGAAGAAAGTTTTCCGTTTCATAGAGAGGAAAGGTTAACGCCACTTTTCTTCTGTTACTGCTCCTCTGGGACAGAACCACATCGTGATAATCAAGCCCCACAAGTCAGACTCCAGAATGCACACAAATGGATGGTGACATGGATGTGGGAAGCTGCACCCTGGAATAAAGCTGAACCCAGGAACCCTGTTTGTGACAGTGGGAAGGCACACATGGGAGGATGGCACACTAACATCCTTGCTAACATCATAATATTAGGAAAGGTCAAATGTTGCTCTTCCAAACTCCATGTTAACACACATCACCTTCACGCTTTATGAGACTTGGGATTTCCTGCCTTGGAGAGGAGGTTTGTGAAGCCCGGAGGTCCTTCCCCCAGCAGCCTGAGTGCCAGGATGCGGGAGGAGCACTGGTGTCAGCAGGCACGGAAATGCTGAGCAGGAACCTGCAGGGGCTGGCCATGGCTTTTACTTCATATGCTCTTTCCCATCTGGTGACTGACTGCTTCCTCCAGTCTTCATCCCAAATCCTCACAGATAGCTATATTCTGCTCTTCCACTTTCTCACATTTATTTGTCTTCATCTATTTTAAACCACCAAATCCCCACCTGTTTCAAAAAGAAACAGTGCTGTAACTATTCCCCCTCATGTCAGCCATGCCCCTGCCTGCACTCCAGGAGCTGTAAATTACAGCCCCTGCCCTCTCTCCTTTGTCAGACTGGTGAATTTTCTTCACTGAGGCTGTGCCTTTTCACAGGCTCTGGTACAAAAGCCAGCATAGCCATCACAGGCTTAGCTGGAGCCACTCCAAAAATAAAATCCATGATTATATGGAGAGGTCTAGTAAGAAGTAAAATGAGGGTTCTGCTAATGGTTGCTAGATTTCCCTTACTACCTTCACCAAAGAAAACACTGCTGGCTAAAAGCGGTGGAAATATTGGAACATTTTAATGAAGAAAGCCATGTTTTAGAAAAGTTAGCTGAAGAGATGACTGGTTGGCAAAGCACACACCAACCCAGGAGAACAATGCAAGGACATTTCTATTTCACACAGCACCAGTTATCTGGTTTTGCTGTTGCTTTCCCACTGGACTCTATTTGTAACAGTGACTGGCTCTGGCTTTTGCATGTGGTTACTCACCACAGAAATCCTGGATGTGGAAACAGGGAAGACCTGGGGGCAGGCCAAAGCTCTGGCCTATTGCCCCCCATCCCCAGAGACACTAAGAGGGGCTGGCCTGCCTTCACAGAGGAGCTGCTACCCACAGCCAGACAGGGAGAGCACCTCAGCCACGGCACATCCCCAAAAATAAAAGGGAGCACAAGAATTACCTGGGCTTTGGGCTCCACTACAAATAAAATTGTCTGTCCTGCCAAATCAAGTCTTTTCCTGATTTCTTAAGCTAGAAATGCATAAAACATATTTTAAACATCCACTGAAGGCAGGGTCCCCCCTTGGTCCTGCCTTCACTCTGCCCTGGCAGGGCTTTTGCTGAAGCAGTCTGTACAGCTGGGCTGTGCGTGAGTCAGCTGCCACTGATTTACCCGCGCTTTGCTGCTCACTCTGTTGCACCCAAAAAGCACCGAGCAATTTCAAAGAAATGAGGGAGCCTAAAATACTGCTCCAACAGAAAATGTAAGCTCAACCTTGTGTAGAGACTCCTTATTCTCAACGCAATTCAATTTCCACAATAAAAGTGAAAAGGCAATGAAAGGGAAGGAGCTTTGCTATCAGTGGTGCTTCCAGCACATCACTTTAGGGGATCTCTCTGGAGATCATGGAAGAAATTACCATACCACTGGTTTTCTACAGGAGGCAAACGGCAGTCCAGCAGCTCACAGAAATACCTTCACATCTGCTTTCTACATTCCAAGGAGTGGAAAATTTCCCTCCTGTCATCTATCCCTGAGATGGGATAGTCCCAATGCATTCAGGTTTCTAGTAGCAATGGAATTACAAACAGTGGTGTGCAGTCCCTGCCGCCAAAGGGAGTAATGCATTCATGCGACTCCAAGGAAAAGTGGGTTCGGTAAGCATGCAGATAGTTTTCAGAGTATCTGCTGAAGAGTAGACTTTTTTTTATCTTGTGTACTTCTTTCATCACTATTTATGCACTAGCCATTTAGGAGCTAAACAACAGTTAACTGCTTATGTTGGAAGGAACTAAACAGCATTTACGACTTATGTTGGAAGGGCGCTAAGGTTTCGGCGTTGCCCCTGCGGTGCGCTGAGCGCAGGAACCAGCCCACGGCGCTGCCTCGGGTCCCGCCGCGATGTCCCCCGGCAGCGGGCACGGCGGGGAGTGGGGGCTCCGCCGGCTCCAGCCGCCACCCCCGATCCTGGCCCGATGGGGAAAACACTAAAACACACACCGGGCCGCCGAATCCCTGAGGTTTCTGTCGAAGCCCGTCCAGCCGCTTCTCAGCAATTTCCTGATTCAGCACAACGAGGGTGTAATTAACTGAACCACGAGAGATGCCCAGCAGCGCGGGACCGGCGCTGCCCTGCCCGGAGCGGCCGCGAGGTTGTTCCAAAGCCTCTGATTTATCGATTTTTTTTCTCACATCTTTGCAATAAAAAAGCTGCTGCGCGGCTCTTCCAGCCGCCCCCCGCCCGCACGGCTCCCCCGA
>VZTI01003364.1:1689442-1725336 GCA_013397865.1 Struthidea cinerea | reverse complement strand
GCGCCCCTGCCGGCTGTGAGCGGAACTGCACCCACGGGGAAAGGGCCCGACAGCCGAGAGAGGCCGGCACTGGGTTTGTGGTGCTGTTCGCTGTTACTGCCATAGGTATTGTTGTTCTTTTGTGTTGTTATACATATATATATATATATTAGTAAAGAACTGTTATTCCTACCCCTCATATCTTTGCCTGAAAGTCCCTTAATTAAAAAAATTATAATAATTCAGAGGGAAGGGGGTTACATTTTCCATTTCAGGGGAGGCTCCTGCCTTCCTTCACAGACACCTGTCTTTCAAACCAAGACAATGATATAGGCTTTATCTTTTATATGTGGCCTCACAAACATACCAGCAAACATTATGAGTTGCTACATCCACCACGTAAATGTCACTGAAATCTCCCAGATGGCCAGTCTGCTTCTGCACAGCCTGGGCAGGCTCACACAAGGTCACTGTGGCAGTGCATCTTGCACTGCAGATGCTCATATTATGAGGCTGATGCCATGAGTGCAGTCTGTCTGCTGCAGCTTGAGCTGCTTTCCCCCCCTCACATAGCCTCTCAGCATCCCAAAAATCCAGACACACAAGTCTGGAGAGGAGGATGTTCCCATACACACATGTGTTTCCATTCACCTCAGCCATAACATGTTTAAATTCAAGGGACTGCCCGTGGGGTCACTGGGTCTCTCTGCCTTTCCCATGCAAACTATTTCAGTTTATGAATACTGTTTTTTAGCATGCTGGTTTGAATTCAACCAGTAAATAATTGTTATTCAATTGAATTGTTGTTCAATCCTTAGTCTTTACAGCGTGAAATAACTGCAGGGAACTGGGAACACCAGACTTAGGTGTCTAAATATTACAGAAAGCTCAAGGCTGAGGATCCTGAGACAAAAGAGGCCCAGTAAGGTAAGTGCCAAGGCCTGGACTTTTCATCTGCCTTTAACTCTTATTGCATTATACATTTCCCTGTTCTGGGGATGTCTTGGGGTTTTGACTTTGGTTGGCAGCCTGATCTCTGCATTGCTCTGGGGAGCATGTTATTACACACCAGGGTAACAGCAGAGCACTCAAAGTTAGCACTGCAGTGCTCAGCACCACAACGCTCAGCATCCTTGCTGACCTGCCCTTGGTGCTTTTAATTGTGGGATTCATCATTTAGATCTTGTTCGCTTTATTACTGATATTTTAGGATGACTTGTAAGTTGGTGTAAAAGGCTGAGATCAGGGAAAACTGTTGAATTTTTCAAATGGCTCTTTGCAGGCTGCCTGTCTGATCAAGGAGACAAAGAGCTGTCTGTACTGCTGTAGAAGAAAACCAAAGTAAGAGCTCTCGGGTAATTTATTACAGATTTAAGAAATGGATTCCAACTTCTTCCACAAAAAAAACCTTTGGAATTGCATAAAAATGAATGGGATTGCGGCCTTAGTCCCTTCTAACACCTCTTAATTTAAATATATGATTCATATAGCATGTGTAATATTAAAAAAAATCCAAAACATCTCTCCCTCTGTTTTATTGCTTTACTAGCACAGACATACCTATTTTAAAAAAATCTTCCAGTAGCTTCTACATAAAATGATCAAAGCATTATAGCTACAGCAGTGCTTTGCAGGTACACATATTAACATTTGAATCTTAAAATCTAATTTGGGGCATGTGTTCGCTCTTCTGCAGAAGAGGATTCCTGTGTTCGTATACAGGAGGACAACATTTTTTTGAGTGTGAGGAAAAAAATATCCTGGAGTTAAGTGTTAATTCTTCACTTCTGAATAAGCTCACAGCAGTTCTTAATGTTACTATAGGAAATGTATTTTTACACACTAGAAAACATGAGAGAATCAATACTTTTATTCCTCATATTATGTTTTCTACGGAGATAAATCTTTAACAGTGTCTCTGACAATTCAAGACTAGGACAGAGGTCAGATACCAGTGAAAACTTATGGAAACAGTTCCTTCCATTGCCTGCTGGGGTTCCAGGCAGATCTGGTTTTTTCTGTCCAGGCCATCAGCTGATTTATAGTTGCATTTCCCCATAGCTGTGTTTTTACAATAATAATGGTGGCACTGAATATTTTAAACTAAACGCTATTCACAAACAGTCAGAGAGAGATAACCTTTAATAAAACTGTTTGGGAGAACTGTCTGCTTCACTGATAAAGGATAACTCTGGACACCCAGATATTTCCATAGTGTAAACTTTATGATGAAAAGCCCGTACTGTTTCTATTGACTGCTGGTTGCAAATTTCAGACCCTGAAGGGGTCTGGTCTGTACCTCTGCAAGTCTGCACCTGCCCTTGCTGCAGGTCACCAGCTGCAGTCACGGAAACATTTGGGTCTGCAGGGCATCGGGAGCACATCTGGTTGAAGCAGGTCCACTTAGATTGGGTTGTTCAAGGACTTGCAGGGTGGGAAAATTATTTCAGTCCAGTTTTAAATTAAATTCACTGGGTGCCCAGTGAATCATCATGTGCAAGGGGACAGCTGAGTCTCAGGAAGAACATTTGCTCATTAGAGTGGCTGCGAATTAGTCAGTGGTAGACAAATCACTTGGCTACCTCACGAACCTCAATGAATAGAAAGGCTTATGCAGAACTGAAAAGCTAACTTTCCTTAAATCCTGTGCTAATAAATGGTTATTAGGATGTGAAATACAGTGCTCCATTCAGACAGGAAGGCTTCTTCAAATGAAGGGCACAATCTGTGTTTTTCTACACCATTCATCAAACGCATTGCCAGAAGTTTGTCCTTCCAGTTTTGGAAGGTAGTGCCTCAAATTAGTGATAATCCTGAAATTAAAGGAACAGACTTGAACTTTGAATTGTTTTCTTTTATTTGTGTCCAGTGAGGCCTTTGAAAAGAAGTTCCTCAGGATAAGCAAGCTCTGAGCAGGGCTGAGGCAGGGCTCTGTAGCTCTTCAAGGGGGCTTACAGAAACCAGACGTCTATAGCCACCATAACAGGCACACACAAAATGCACAGAAGCTTGTGGATGCAAGAAGATTTGATGAAAGAAACAAACTAATCGGCCCAGTTGCACAAAACTCAGAAGAGAGACAGACAAACAGAGTTACAACAACGACAGATGGGAATACATGTGATTGCTGCAGCTCTGCTTCTTGGATGTAGTGGTGGAGCTTGAAGCCTGCGGGATTCCTGAGACCTGGCTTCTCACACCCACACTGACCTCAGTGAAAAAGTGCCATGCCTTGAGGCAGGCAGGGCTGTGGACCTTCTGGGCAGCACCCACAGCATCTGCTCACGGATGACCCACAGTCACCAAAATGGCAATGGATGGACAGGCGCTGCGGGGTCAGGCACAGTGAGGTTCACAAGTGGTTCAGTGGGGTCATCCTTTAGCCCTGAGGATACTTCCACAGGTAAACTCTTGCATTAAAATTGTTTTATGTGCTTATATAGGAATCTTATTTGACTTGCATCAACAACTGACTAGTGCAATGGCACTGGGAAGGATCAAGCACGTGAATCCCTGGCTCATGTGGAGATTGTGTTCGGCCAGAACGGCAAAAGACCCGCCAGGTTCCTGTGAAGAAAAATGTGGCTTTGAGCCCTTCTTTAAGTTACATTGTTACAGCAGGTGCTCCTCTAACTATGCTTTTGTGAGGCATAACTTAGTGTGATTTCCTTGTAACTTTGCTGTAATTACAGCATCTCTCGATTGATTAAAAGATCTTATTTATGAGTTCATAATTTCCCATTGTCAAGTGGAGGAACTTTCAGGATGTGTGCCCTAAAAATGCTGTTGAGGTTCTATTCATTTAAAAGGCAAAGTCCTCCCTCTTTTTTTTTTTTTTTTTTTTTGTGTGTTTGTGTGCTTTCTTGGGTTTTCCTGCTGGTTTGGTGACTGTCCATTTCTCTCCATATGGAACTTCATTACAACTATCAGCACCTTTCGGTGTCTTTCTCAGGATAATCTTGCCTACTAAAAGTTTAAGAAAAAATTTTAAGAAAAATAAATTAATTTCCATGGTGAGCCCTGACTTCAGCCAGCCCAACACATTTGCATCTCATCCACTCACTGGCATATCACACCTGTCAGTGCCATGTCTCCACATTCCACAGAATGACATGTGTCTGGATTATTTATCCCTGTAGCGCATCCACTTGTTCTTTACTTGGAAGTCTGAATCACAGCCATTCCTGTAGGAATCTGGAAGGAGAGAAAGTCCCAGATAGGATTGTGTCTAGTGGGCAACATCAGTGACTCAAACTCAGTGCCCAGGAACGTGTTCAACTGCTTCAGCTTCCCAAGGCCTCCATCTTCAGTCATTCAAGGCTTACATGCACTCTCGGATAGTAGGTATGATACTACTAGAATTCGGTCTGGAGAGAATGCTTCTCAGATAGCTTAAGCCATCAACTAATAACTAATTTACTAGTAATTTCTTGTGATCCAGTTTCAGGTGGTAAGGTAGAACATCAGGAAGATAAACTGGGACATACATTCTCTTCTTAGTCCTTCATACATGACCAGCGTTGAACATCCTTTTTCCTGTTAAGGCCGCTTCGGTGGCCATGTCTACTCATCCCACCCTCACCCCTCTGACAAACCTACTCAATGGCAACAAAATGTTTTGTTGCTGCTTCTCTTCACCTTCTATGGCAAAAAAAAGAGTCCTAAAATACCCTTCCCCTTAAAATACCTGATGTTCTCTCATGACTACGCTGCTGTTGTACCTGAGTGTGCTCTCTGGGAGGGAGGTCAGTGTTCCTCCACATCACCTCTGCCCAGTACCAAGTGCCTGTTTAGCACGGCCCTTCCACAAAAAGTGCTTTCTTCTGAACAGCCGAACTATTCCCCTCTCCAGCTCCTGTCTCTGCTAAGAAACAAGCTGTGACCCATTTAATGAAGGTAGATCATTTGTTTAAAGATCTCACTGGCCATTACTTTATTTTGACTAGTAAAACCCGAAATAGAGCAAACTTTTATTTCACAGTTTGTTTCGATGATCAAAGTTGAAATGCAGGGAATAAACATTTACAAAGAGCTTGAATATAAATGTCCTAGGATGTTTTAAATCTTTTAATTATACTTCTAATGTCAAGTGCTTTTTAATAGGAAGTAAAATCCAGTTAATAAACAGAAGTGGATTTCATAGATGGACATCAGAAATACATTCTGAGCTCCACTTCTAGGTATACAAAGCAGAAAGCTCATGAACGCATCGTGTAAGTTGCTTTAATTAAACTCTAGTCCATTAAAAAAAACAAGTATGATACCTGTAAAGGCATGAAAGAATAAGTGCAAAAAAACGTAACGTGCAGGAAATAACATTTATACTCATGAGACTCTGAAATACCTTTGGTGCCAGCCATCCCAATTACTGCAAATACCACTGGTTAATACTGGCAGTGAGCTTTACCAGTGAATGCAGGCAGAGAGCAGCCAGATGCCTTCAAAGACTGATCCAACAAGTGGCCAGTGTGAAGGGAAGGATGCAGCATTTCTCCTTTGATGTGCAGCCTTCTGAAACAGCACGTTGAGACTGGGTGGTCAAACTTCACAGCAAAACAGGATTCCTCATCCTCTTCAGCTACTGCATTTTTCAGTGTTTTGCGGCATGCTAAACTTACCTTTATTAAAGACGTTCAACTTTTCATAATATTTTTTTCTCTATTTTGCTTCTGAATTTCAACTGGATTTGACTGTTTAAACCAAATATATTCTGTATCCTGTAAGGAAAAAGGAGCTACAGTTCTCTGTAAATCAGTTGAACAGTTGTCAAAGAAAATAGTGTGATACTTCAGCTTGTTAATGCTCCATCGCTGAATTGTTGGGGTTTTTAATTTAAAAACACAGAAGGATTTAAAGAGGTTGTAAATACTGCAGGTATTTTTCTTCTTCTCTACTAATAGCACTTTCTAAATGTTACAAACATTGTTTGTTTATATTTTAAAATGTAAACAATTTATTTTTTCAAATATGTGCATAGATTTACACTCTAGGCAAAGTCCACCCTGGTTTTCACTAAACACATTTAGCAAAACGGAACAGGAAAATACAGTATAAACAACATATACCATAAAAGTACTGTATTGGTAATTTCAGGTGCTGTTTATTTCACAAATTAAGTATTACTTGATGTGCTAAATTTATCTTGTCCTTTAACAGATTTTATATGCAACCTGAAAACTCAGTGCAATGCATAATTTGAAGTGATTTATGACAGCTCCATTCAGTCAAAGACTATTTGGGACACATAATTCCAGGTTTGGAGAAGCTGTCAGTATCCTATATTCTAGCTTCTTGCAAACAGTGGCACCAAACAAGACTAAAATGGCAGTATCAATGTAAACAGCTGGATTTACAGTACATCTTCCAGAAGATTGCCAGCCTCCATTAAACAACTTTAGCTGATAGAGACATCCCAGGGATAAGTTATTCTCACAGGTTCAGAACAGCCCTTTTAACATGAATGGTTTATTTTAACTTCATCCAGATATAAATAAATACCTTTGGTTAGAGAAGCTGTTTATGAGATTCTGCACTGCCCCTCACGATAAGGCAGGCAGTCTTCCAGGCCCTGACTCATCTCTGTGCCCCTTTTCTTTCAGGTTCCTTCCCCTCATCACTGTTGTGAGCATTCAAACAGCACTTTAACTTTCCATTTACTGCTCGGGTTCTTCACGGTTAAAGCACCCAGAGAGGTCACAGCCTCTTTGGCTGTAAGGATCACCCTGGGAATTCAGAGTCTGTTTTTTCTGGTACAGCTGCCCTGCAACACACAAAGTGCTACAGTCTCAATCTACCACTGATGCATTTCACTGCCAGTCAATGTTTTGATTATTGCTTCGTATTTCACACTTCTTTGATAATTTATCTATTTTTAAGCCCACAGTAATTGCTATCACTTCAAAATTACTTTGCATTTATCTTTTTAGAGCAGTTACCACAAAAGCAATTTTTTTCAGAACTTCCTAAAAAGAGGGAATAACATTAAAAAATTAAAAATCAATATTTTAAAAAGGTGGCAGCATGAGCTGTATGGAAGTACATATTCTACATAATCTAAAGGAGGTCTTTACAGGTCATGAAAGAAAAACGCTGTAAACATTAGGATGAAAGACCTAGTTCAAGTTCCTCACTCCTTCGTAATTCTATGTTCTTGTGAACAATTCCCAGCATTGTTCTGTCTCAGTTTCTCACACAGGAGGAATAAAAACATTGCAATACTTACGCACACAGCCCTACTAAAAATACTTGTGTTTTTGAGGTGCAAAAATACTACAGCAGTAGGTAGAGCAACAAACATGCCACATCCAGTTACTAAGAAATATCCACTCAGGAGCTCTTACTATACAACAGCATATTTTATTACTAACAAATACAGTAATAACAAAAGTACTGAACACGTGTATAAAGTTACCCGGTTACAAACAGAACTAGAAAAATGAAGGGTATTTAGTGTGCCTTTTCACAGGAGGTTTTTCGTATCTTTCTTACTCTCCACTCAGTAGCAAGAATTCTGTGTACTTTTAATGGGAAAATTCTAAAAGAAAGAGCATATCCCATTGAAGGCAATAAATTACAAATGAATAAAATGCAGATACTGTAATATAAAGAAATTTCATTTTTAATGTATGGTGGATAAAACAAATAACTTTGATTTATCAGAACCATCGTTCCTGCTGTTCCAGCATTTACATGTCCTTTGTACCATGCAATTGTCATTGTTCAATGCATCACCATGAATGCTGCCCCAACTCACAGTAAATTCTTTGCACAATATCAAAACATTGAGAAATATTCTTATTAGTGGTTGAATGCAAGATGCTGGACAGTCTTACAAAATGCACTGACATTTAGGTTTAGAAAACAGCAAAATCTGTCTCCAAATTATCTCAAGTAATAAATCCCATTGGCTCTTAAAAAATCTTGACTCAAATGAAGTCAGACAATGAAACTGTTACCTACATCAGCAGTATTTGCTCTTGAGAACCACCTAGCATAAGAAAGGCTATATGTATTAAGGCCTTTTTGATTTAGAGAAAATATATTGCTGTAGCATAATAGAAAATTAGGCTTTGTAGGAAAACTATTAAAGCTGTCTTCTCAGTAAACAGACTGTTAAAGAAGCCTGCATATTAATAACTCAACAGTTATTTGCAGCAGTTATCCGCAAGTTATCCGCAGTTATCAGCATTTTTAAAAAAAAATGAAGTTACTCACATAGAAACAGCATGAGACGAGCTTTCACTGCAGCTCAGGACAAAAGCCCAAAGTCTGTACGTCAGACTGTGCCCACCGAGCCCAGGAGTCTGCAGTGTTTCCTTTGGCACCGTGCCCTGGAACACCACACCAGGAGAGGCTCCAAGAGGCATTTTGCTGAGACAGTGCTGCATCTTCTGCATCATCCCTGTAGCAGTACACATGCCTGTAGCAGGACCCGTCTCACCCCAAGTATCAGTGCATGTTATGGATAAAGGTCCAACCCGCTTTTCTCAGAACTGCGCCACGGTGGCTGATCACCAGGGGACTGCTGGCCTCAGCAACACCCCAAGGAAAGCACATGAACTTTCCCAAGTGTGTACAATACATACAAAACTGTAGTTCTAAAGATTGACTTTACGCAGCCACTTATTTACAAAATTAATTTTTCTGTACAAAATAAATTGCTGTAATTCCAGATTCCCTTTCATATTCAGTGTACAAGCTACCATAAACCAGTGCTATAGTTGATACAGCATGATGTGTAATACAGAGAGTATTTAGAAATTTGTGTATTACTTATTTGATACTGTTGTTTAAGTGACAGCAAAAAAAGAGAAAAAAATTAATAAGTTTTGAAAAGTATTGAAGTGGCAGATGGAATTTTACACCTTGAGAAGTAACAGTGCTTTCTAAGCATTATTTTAATGCAATTCATTACAAAGTGTTCTTTATGTAAGGAATAATATTTGTCTCTCATATTTTTCTTACATTATTGCCATGTCCTACAGAACTTCAATTTCCATTAGTCCTGGATAGGATTAAATACAGTACAGTATTGCTAACGAAACATACTTTTTTTAAGTGCAAAGCAGGATATGTGTGTTTTTTAATAAGGCACAGAATATCCATTATTTCCAGTGTAACAAAGAATTCATGTCAGTTTTATACAATGCAAATGTTCATACAAATTTTCAATCTTTCAGGGATTAGAACTGTTTCCTGAATCCAACTCTCTTCTGGTGTCTGAAGCTGAATAGACGAGTAGTGATATGGAAGGTGACTGTGAGACATCAGGTATTTGGGAACAGCTCCTTTGTAGTGAAGGAGATTCACTAAAATCATTTTTAGGAGTTATTCTGTAAGTAATGAAAAATAAAACACAGAGAGTCAATTCTAAGCACAGTTTAATTTCCATTACACTGGGGAAAAAAATGAGTAGTGAAATCATAATGTATCTTCAGCTGTATTCTTTTCAGAAGAATGCAATACAGTTCTGTACACTTTTCCAAGCCTATGGTCACCATCATTCTTTTTCAGACCCGTCACCTCTCAAAGTGATTGCAGTGCAGTCACAGATTTCTTGAGGGTCACTGTTCAACAAGGCAAGAATAGCCTACAAGCTGAAGCTCCAGCACACAGTGCTTAAAAGGAAAAGAAGAATCCTACAAAAATACAAAACAGCCCACATGCTAAAGATACATGGCCACAGTCTGCAAGTTCTCTTGACAGCTACTGAGGGTCAGCTGCACACTGAGAGATCTTCACAGAGAAGGAACAGAAAACTAACAAAAATAGTGGTAATATGTATAAACAAAGAAAAGATTGAGTTCAGGAGCCTTACCTTCCTTCACCTACTCTCTTCATACTCTCAGCCAAGCTACTCATATGACACGTGCTATCTGCTTTGTTTCTCCTTTCCACCTGATCCACGGTCAATTTAGAACCGGGTAACATTTGATCTCCGCTGTTTTCACCTTCCTCGACTCTTCGGGCTGATGCTCCGTCTGCCTCTATCTCTTTCTCAGATGTCTCTGGAGAAGTTTTAATTTCTGCCACAGTTTCTTGGCTTAAGTAATCATGATTAGTGATTGCTACTGCAGAAGTTCCATGATTTGTTGTACCACCCGTACTGGTCCCCATTGACTTTGAAATTACTTTCAGTCTGTGTGAAGTTGACTTGTAGTGCTTCTTTTTATGTTTAACTTTGGAATTGTGCCTCAAGAAAAATTCACATGATTCTTGCAGCACTCTTCGACTCTCACTGATTGGACTGAAAGAGTACAAGAACATAGATAACCTTAGCTATAATACAGTAAAGACTAGTACACAAAACCCTGAAAGAACAGCAACCAATGATGCAGTCTGAGCTGGATGTTAATGAACACAGGGAAAAAAATTATATGTGAAAAGAGGAGAAAAAAAATCATAATGGCTCCAAAGTAATTGTCTGTGCAATAAATAAATAAAGCAGATTTCTACATTTCTTACTTCTGCAAATAGGTCCGATGACTAAAGTATATTAATGATCTACTAGAGAGAAAAGAAGGATTAGCTCATAAGCACCTGCATTACCAAGTTAACTTTATATAAAGTCAACCTCCTTCAACTGAAGAAAGGTAAGCGTTATAAAAATGACTTCATTATTTTTAAATCCTTGTAGCTTAAAGCAATTAACATCTGAAACACAAGAAAAAAATTATACAGGAAATGGAAAAAGAGGGGAGAGGGAAAGGAAGCCACAAATTCGCCGTCGAGGAATGTATATGTAAAATAAAAAGAGCTTAGACACTACTGCCTTGGGAAATCCAAAGAAACAAAGTGATCTAAAACCACAGTATAATTAATAAGTAACAGATAATCTGAAAGAAATAATCAAGGTATAAAAAAGAATGGAAAAAATTACAACTACAAGAAACGGAGACAAAATTTATAAGCTGTTTAAATCCATAGATATAAATTTGCTAAAATTAGGTAATAAAACTGAATTCTTCTGTTTCATAAAAAAAAAAAAGGAACACTAGATTAATGCAATAAAAGTGATAGTAAGGAGGGTTCAGTGAATATTAATTTTAAAATAAGACAAGCCTGGCAGAGGAGAAGAGAGGATATTATTATTGCATGACAGTAAACATAGTACTAAGTACTGTGTCAAATGAAGCGGTCACAACACATGAAAAGAACTAAACTGATGGCTGAAATGATCTTCCCTCCTTCGACTGGAAACCAGAGATGTATTAGCCAATGCTAAACACAGCAACACACCTGCTGCTCTGCAAGAGACAAATCAGCAGAGGAAAATATTTTCTGTCTTCTGAGAATGTTGTCAAAAAGTCACTGCATATGTAAAACTTCCCCAGACTCCAATGGACTTCTGCTGATGCCCAAAGCAGCATTTAGAGTCTGAGGACAATATTTTGATTACCTGAGCTATATATAAAGAAACATGTCTGAAAGCCAAATTTAGGTATACACTTTAAAAAACAGAGAAAAAAAGAATTCTTACTCTCTTTTGCGGTTTCTGTTGAAGAAATTGGCCCATTCGGAACAGGTCTTTTTACTTCCCACCCAGAACACTGGAGATATGCCAACAATTAATGTTAGCAAATATTTCATCAGAAACAGAAATATTTCCGGTCTTGCTAGTGCCTTTGCCTAGAAGATACCAAAGTTAAATAAATGCAAAGAAGAAAATACACTTGTTGATTTTTTTAAATGAGGGAAACAAATAAATTTCCTAAATGAGAGACTTTATGATTGTTGGTCTTTGTTGAGGCTTGCACTGTGGACAAACACTAGACATGTACAGTCAAGTCAGATGTGGTTCAGCTGAATATACACACAGAAGAGATCTCTCAGAAGGAAATGTTTTTCTTCTAAATTGAAAGGAAAGGTAATCTGGGGACTAATAGTATTACTAAATATGTTCTCCAGAGGTACGTGTAAAAGATTGATCCCTTCAACTCAAAAGAAACAGCAAGTGGCTCACAGAATGGTTTGGGTTGGAAGGGACCTTAAAGATCATCAAGTTCCACCCCAGCTGCCACAGGCAGGGACACTTCCCACTAGACCAGGTTGATCAAAGCCCCATCCAGCCTGGCCTTGAACACTTCCAGGGATGAGGCATCCGTAACTTCTCTGGGAAACCTGTTTCAGTGCCTCTCCACCTTCAAAGTAAAGGATTTCTTCCTAATATCTAATCTAAACTTACTCTCTTTTCAGTTCAAAGCCATTCCCCCTTGTCCTGTCACTACATGCCCTTGTAAAAAGTCTCTCTTCCTCTTTCTTGTAGGCTCCCTTCAGGTACTGGAAGGATTAGTTGGGAGTTAATCTGATTAGACAGTATCTTCAAGGAGCCGCAGGGAACTACACAGTAGCTTTCTGTTTATTGCAAAATTAATCCACCTATTTGCAGAACTGTATCATAGGAGCTGAGACATTTAACTCAGTGAAAGATCATTATCTTCTGCTCTTATGCTGCAAATTTAATTTATGCTACTTGTCTCATCTGCCAGACCCATCTATGAAAGTCACTATTTTTGTTAGCCAGGGAACATTAGCTACTTCAGTTTGTTTTCATTTGGTTTTCATCTGGCAAACGTAACAAAAGTCTACAAGCCAGCTCAGGTAAGCCAAGGCCAAGCACACCACTTTAAGCTATTCCACAATTAGTGCACACTGTCTCTTATAGGGACAGAGCCCATAGAATAGATCTTTGTGTAATATTTAATGTTGCTATTTCTTCCTTCCATTGGGCTAATTAAACACTAAAAAACCATGCTCTGTGTTATTATGCCAAGCTGTTATAGTCAAGCACTACAAAACAAGTTTATTGATTTTTTTTTTTAAAAAGCATAAAAAGTCTTGTTTTCAAACTTGTATATTCCAAAGCATTTAGGTTTATACAGAGGTCAGAATAAAACCCAATGAAGTCAAAATACACTTGTTAATAAATAGTATTGGAAGCCAAAATAATTGTCTTGTCTGTGAGCTGTGCTACTCTCAGCCCACACTGACTTCAATCCAGAGGATAATAAGTAATGTTTAAGAACATAAAGAGATGCATCCTTATCATTCCATAATGCCTGTGTTTTTATTCCTCATTTTTAATGATAGTTTATTGCAGCAAAAACATAGATGGGAAGTGTGATGCAATGAAAGATGACATGAGACACTTGTATCTCTCTGGATGATGTTGTCTTCTTATATATTCGTTCTTAAATGGAAAGAAACAATACTTGTAAGTGTGTAACACTCCCTGCAACTGCAACAGATTTAATGAACATAGGCAGATTTAACTCAAAAGTCTTTCCAAGGAAGTTGGATTTTAAGAGGCAAAGGTTAAATACAACCACCTCCACAATTTTAAGTGTGGTTGAGGTTTTTTTTCCTTATTTGCTTTTTTTTTTGGTTGCTTTCTTTATAAAGACTTCTTCGCATTTCTGAAAATCAGCCCGTAAAGGACAGCTATTGTGGAAAAAATATATTGGAAATTTGTTCTGTAATTTCAAGCGGTTTACACTTCTACACTTTGAATAAAAGAAAAAAGTGATTTTAAATCTGTGGTTATAAGCAGCATTTAAAAGCCAATTTAGTCTCAGTTTTCAAAAATCATTATTTCAGCTTCAACTGCAATTGATGAAAATTCAACTTATGTTGATACATGGCACCCAAGCACTAAGTAAATACTTTTAGAAACAAATATTGTGAAGAATGACCCTCCTCCATCACAATTTGTAACATGAAGTTCAAATACCATAAAAAAGTTATATATTCTGTTAGAGCTGCTAGCTGGAATTTAATTGCTGAATGCTACCAACTAGATTAAAATTTTCAAAGCAAAAGTAACATTCCAATGATATTGACTTAAAGAGGAATTAATCACTCCATATTTTTGAACTGATTACTTTATGTGAAAATAATTTACTCATTGCATGGCAGATATGCATAAGGGTTTTTGCTAATTAACTTTACAGTATTATTTATAAAGGAAAATGTTACTTGCCTGATAAGGACAAGGAATATGGTACTGGTCACAGTGGTCAAACACCCAAGTAGTTTCCCAGATTTTCCGGTTCACCAGTTCATACACGTAACATCCAAGAAGTGCCACAAGTGGCACCAAGTACAAACCACTAAAAACTCCAATGCGGATCATGAATTTCTTGAGCTTCTCCTGGTTCCTGCCATCGTGCTGAATGACCTGCCGCACGTGGTTTAGAGAAATAATGCCAGCTAAAAGGAGAGAGAGACCAAAAAAGACACAAAGGCACAACGGCAAAAGCACAAAGTACAGAGAGGCGTCCAGGTCATAGAGACCCACAAAACAAACTCCGCTGATATTGTCCCCTTCAACTTTGTTCATTGCAAGGAGCATAATGGTTAGAAAACCAGGTATTCCCCAGGCAACTGCATGGAACCACATGGCCTTTTGTGCAATAGCTTCACAGCTCCATTTTCTTCCCGCTGCAAGGAACCAAGTGATTGTCAGAATCACCCACCAGATAGTTCCTGCCATAGTGAAAAAGTACAAAACCATGAAAAGGACAGTACAGGCTTTGTTTTGGGAGCCAAGAACAACCGTTTCACCAATTTCTAACTTATCATCTGCCTCATTACAGGCAGTTCTGTTCCCAAGTAAAAATCCAATAAAGTACATTAGAGAGACTATGCTGTAACAGACAGAGTAATATATGATTGGTCTCTCCGGGTACCTAAACCTTTTAACATCAATCAGAAAAGTCAGGAATGTGAAAAGCGTAGCACAAAGACAAAAGATTGAAACTATTCCAATGAAGCTTTTTGCCACATCCAATTCATAATTTTTGAAGTACATATTGGGACATGGGGGTGCACACTGATCAATTCCTAGAAACTTGTAGCCTTGTCCATTGCTAGTGTGTAGGTGTCGGGGACACCAGAATCCATAATCCCTTCGGATCTGGCTTGGGGTCTTCTGGGTTCCATGTATGTTTGTGGTTACAGCAGCAGTGGCAGGAACAGTCTCATCACAATTGATTAGTCTAAATAAATAAACAGAAGAGAAAATATCTCAATAGCCCTCATTCTCAACTAGAACTACTTCTTAGAAATATGAGAAAAATCTGATCCTAAGCACTGTCAAAATTTTATAGATAATGCAAATGTGCATTATATGAAAAAAAATCAGATAGCATTATAAAAGCCAAACCTCAAATATCTGCATTTTAGAAGATTTCAAATGTGTTTATTTAACAGTTGCTCTCTAGCTGTTGTTTTATAGTTTACGAAACACGACTCAAATTGCAACCATTCTACACTTTAAGATTCTACTAAACTTTTACATATGTACATAAAATATTTACAGTAGTTGTTTTCTTTCAATTTCGATAACAGACTGCTGAAGACAGCCAAAAAATCTTGTCAAAATGCAAGCTTCAAGGAAGAAAACTGACATCATAACTGATGACTACCACATGATTTTTATAATTTTTTGTGTTGTACTGCTATTCATTGTCAACAACAACAAACAACCTAACTGAAAAAAAACATAGGCAGAAAATTCAAGCACTGTAAAAAATCATTAATATCTTAGCAATTTTCTAGCTGTATGATGTTCATTGAAAAACTGCTGAAGATTAAATTGCTTAAGGGTTTAACTGGACACAAGATGTGATCTTTTTGTGTAGATAATACCGTATTTGCAGTGCTGGATGTATCTTCAAACGAGATTATATAACTCAAGCAGGTAAACATTTACTCAAAATGGGATTTATGTTCATATGCATTCCAAGTTTAAGTGTATGTTTAAAAGGAACAAGTTCTGCATTCTACCTTTCAAAGTAAAATTCTGTTATCTCAACAGTCTTTGTCAAACATCATTACAAGAGTCCCTCAATTCAGTATCCAAGCTCAGCTCAAGCTAAAAACTCCTCCAGTTCCTTGTTTTACTGCATTATCATGCTGTCCAAGTAAATCCAGACTAATTGTTAAGAAAACTGATTCTATGGCAGATTCTTTCATTAACCACAGGCTGGAGCAGTACATGTGGAAACTTCATGGGAAGAGTGAACTTCATTCAAGCATTGTCTTAATTGGCTTCATGTATGTCTGTAAGAATACAGAAGTGTGAACCTCAGTATTCCAGTTACTGCCCATGCTCAAGCCAGCTCCTCTTCCATGGGCTCCAGCAGCAGGATCTCTGCTGCTCTAAGAATATCCTGGACTTCTCAGAGCATGGACATGGACTTTTCAGTATTGGCTACCAGGGAGATACCACTTCACATATGAACAGGAAAGGTTCATTTTCAGTAAATGCTAGAAGCAATAAAATAATTTAAAGCTGTACTAAATCCTGCAAAAAACATAATTTGGTTTAAAATGTCATTTTAAAGATATATAGAATAATAGGATTCACTTGTAATTGTCCTAATTTTTCAAAACAATCCTTGAAGATATTTGCTGTGCTGAGGGGCACTATTGTTGCATAGAACCTCACAGAAGATGGGAGAAGTTAATGCCATCTTGTTGTAAAACCCTACAACTTCTATTTTTCTGCAGAACTATGGGAAATGGCCTTAATGCCACTTGTCATATTCACTCCAATAGTGATTTCTATCAGAGGTCATGCACAGGACTACTGTCCCAGCTCTCCCTCAGCCTTATCACAGATTAGCAACCGCATGTGAGTTAGAAAAATTATTTGAGTTTCCAGTCTCTGCTCCTTTCCTGTACCTCTTGACCTGATGTGTGTTAACAAACAAACAAACAGCAACAACAACAACAACAACAAATCTGGCCTTAGTAATTTATGAATATCCACAGCTGGAGGTCAGAATCTCAAGAAGATTGCACTGGAGTGCTTCCAGTAGTTTCCACTTAAAATATATAGACATCTTTACCCCAAATGAAGTATTAACTGTCCTCTATCTGAAACAGGAAGCACTTTCGAGGAAAAGGTGACATTTCAAACAAGAGAGTTGGCAGGCAGAACAGGAAAAGCAACACAAGACTAGATTTGCACATTTAAGCAGTTAGGAGCAAGAGAAGGTTTCTACTGTTTAATGTTCTGTGTCTGTTCAAATACAGAATATTCTATATTTCATTATCTTATGAGCAGTTACTTCTAAAACCCCTAATAAAGTAAGTATGATCATCCCTAGTTTAGAGATCAGATACCAAAGCAAAATCTATGCTGTAACATATAATATTTAAAACTTTTAGAAATTTATAATAAAAAAGCTATTGCAGGGATCTGATTATTGAAAAGAACTGCTGCAGAAAATGCACGTGATCATCTGAGTAATAAAAACATTTTAATAAAGAAATGGCTCCATGCATAAGCACTGCAGGGTCAGCATACTAAGGAAGTTACAGCTAGGTGGTATTTAACATTCTGCCTCAGATTTTCAACTCAGTCTGGGTCAAATATGAAAACATCACTCCCACCACCTGTGAATATGAAAAATACCTGTTACATTCCAGCTCTTCAGGCCATGCAATTCCAAAAGTGTCCATCAACTGCTTACAGTCCGAATACACTTTCTCACAGAGGCTTCGACACGGGTGAATCACGTGAATCTGATCTAGGCAGGCAGGGACAAAGGCTCTGCACAGAAATGTGTGGACGTCTGGTGAACAGTGAAGATTCATAAGAATAAGAAAAGGCTACAGGGTAGAAAAAGGCTTTGGTTAGCAATTTTAAAAAGATAATTCAAAGCACCAAAACTAACTTTCATCATTAGGGCTCAAATTTGATCCTATGTAGGTTTGAAAAGATACTAGAAAATAGTGTTTGTTCAGCAGTTTTGAAACAGCAAAACCCACTGGCCTGAGTGGCAAGAGGATCCATTAGCACTTCAAGCCCAGCCCTTGCCCCAGGCTCTTGGGCAATCTCTGACTATCCAAACCTCATTTTTCCTATTTGACAACATTAGAAATCTGAAAGGTATTATGAATGCCCAACATATTTAAAAAATAGAGTAAAACACTGAGTTCCTTTGTACACCAGTCAGCTTCTAAACAAATGCCCTGAGGTTTTTCAAGGTGTGTCTGTTCCTGTAGTTCCTGTTAGATTACATTTTCACTCCTAAGTGGTGTGTTGTACTCATCCTCTCTCACTCTAAAGAAATTTGGGGTTTTTTTTTGATTAATGAGGTCCAAATATCATTATTTCTCATTTTTAAACATCTCATTTCAAATTTCTCTCAACACAACTGAGAATTTCTTTGCCTGTGTTACCAAGTACCAAGCAGTAACTGATGACTGTTCTCACTAGAGAATTCATAGAATGAAGTTTAACTTTTTCTGCTCAATTCATTCAATTGATTGTTCATAGTCAGACAGGCTTTTAAGTAAAATACCCCAGCCTTTCCGTTCTACATTTTCTCAGCTTTATTATTACAGCAAATTGTTTTGGCCAAAGTACTACCGTGTGTGCAAATTTCAGAAAAAGCAGGAGTTATCAGTAATTTTTGCAAGTGCTCTGCACAGATTTAAGCACAGTTTATGGAAGTGAGAGCTGCCATGCTGACAGTATCACCAGGCATGCTCCTAATCCTACGTGGGCCCAATGTCCACAGCAGCGGGTCCCACAGGAGGGAGCAGAGGAGCTGGCGGGCTGTGGAAGCAGGGCCTCATGTGAGAGAGAGCAGGCAGAAATAAAACTGAAGCAGCCAACCATGTGTTGGTGACCCCTTGGTGACTCTGGGCATGGATACTCCATTCCAGACCAGGTAGGGCCACGAGGTGCCAGGCACTGCCAGGACACAAGGCACACACATGGCATGACAACATCTGACCCACGCAGAAGTGCTGGGGTGGCAGGCAGGACGGATCAGTCAGCTCCAGCCCGCTCACCAGGCCTGCAAGGAGTCCCAGGGAAAAGTGGGGGAAGCAGAGGGCAGGGCAGCCCAGCTGGGGGGTTGTGCTTGCGCTGGAAGGCTCCGATCCCGCTGCTGCTCCAACCAGCCCTAAGCTCTGGATGCACCGCAGGGTGCTGCTCACCGCAGTGCCTGCCACACCAGGTACCCCTTCCTGCTCCGGCTTGTGGGACTGTAACAAGCTGATTTAAACACCACTCGGAGGGAACTAACCCGTGGCTGAGGGTGAAATCCAGCTGCAGCATCACGTTAGCCTAAGTGCTTTTTAAGCTGTCTTTTTGTTTAAAGCTCTTGTATTTCAGGAATAAGGAACCTTCACACCACATGTAAATAGTAAAACTGATGCATCAGGAAAGCTAAAACAATATTTAACACACTGTGAAATGTGATGTTAAACAGGGACACCGTATGGAATTTTCAAAGTAGGCCAAGCTTTAAGTAAGATCTTAATTTAGTAAGAATTTTTTTTAATTCTTTGCCACCAATATCTATGTCTTTCAAACATTCAACCAATGGCTGTAAAAGGAAGGATTAGATTCTGAGTCCAGAACAGCATCCTTACTTTTTTCAGCTTTGAAGTATCCCAAATATATATATATAGATATATATATATTTTAATATATATATCCTTACCCAAAGAGCAAGTCTTACTACTGAACATGCAGTTTAAAAGAAAAGACATTGATAAATAAATTTCCCTTACAAAATGGAGTATCTACAAGTTCTCAAGGGACCTTGGTAATAAATACAGGAATGTGTGGGGAGGAAGGAATAAGATAAGGCAGAGCAAAAATAACATAAAAGTGCTTTCTGATAAACCAAAAAAATGTTGGCAGTACCCTTCAGAGCACTCCAGCTGTGTGCTGCATCTGCACACTCCATTACAACAGGCACACGGAAGTTTGATCCCCTCTCTGGATGCCTGCTCTGGAGCTGTCTTTGCTGGAACCCAAGATTTGAGTATGTCATGGCAAGGAGAGAAAGGCAGTTCTGGTATACTGTGCTCCCGTTCCGTAAGTCAGATTATTTCCTAAAGGCTGCACAGCTTCAGATGAAAAAAGTAGTCAGGAGTTTACCCTACATGAATTAAAGTCCCTTTGCATAATTATGATTTTTCTTTTCTTCTCAGCTGTTAATTTATATTTGCTCTGTTCTTCCTGGAACTTAGGATAAAGACAATAGCCTGGGTAGTCATATTCAATTGTTACAGAAATTGAGTTTACTTTTGACATTGTCTTGTAAAATTTGTCTTGATTGTTGTGAATGCTTCCTTTTTGTCACCCATAGTTCATCTCACTTGATAAAATGTAAAATTAATTTTCTAGAGCAAGTTTTGGACTACCTGCCGAAAACTTTTTCAGCAATCTTATCTAGAAAAGATTTTTAAAAATCTCAATACTTATATCAATGAAACCAACTTTACCTACAGAGATATTTTACCAACTATTTTGATAAGCAACTCAACAGTTTTTAAATAGCATTTTCCAACATAGCTAATAAGGTTACGTATTTTAAGCTTGTTCCTTTGATACAGAAAATTAACATAAAGAAAACGTGCAGTGAAGAAAGTCAGGACATAAAACCAACCTTTACCACTCCAACAGAGTTTCTGCCATATGAAGCTACTTAAAAGCTAAAATATCACAAGAATCACAATATCTAGAATGATACTGTATATTAGAGGTAGATAATGAATAACACGCAAAAACAAAATGTTTGCAAAAGTTCTACTAAAGCATATTGTCATTATCTAAACACTTGTTTAAAGAGCATATTTTATTGAAATGCAAAACCACCCTAACAGATAAATTGAAAAATGCAATTTTTTAGGAAGAATGCTATGTTTAGCCTATAAAGCAATCAGAGTAGAATTCCAAGGACTTGGCTGCCAACAGTAACTTTCTTACAGTATTTATTTCTTTCAGCTTGCTAAAAATATTTACCTTCTGACACTTGAAAGTATGAGCACAAGAGCAAGAAGTTTGATGTTCTGAAAACACAAACTGACCTCCCGAGTTAGACCATTCAGCTGGACACCTCATTCCACTCTGGCTGGTAGCAAGGGGGTTTGTAAGAAGACAACCCAATGTCTCTCCCAGTTTCCTACAATCAAGGGTTTATAAAACAAGCTGCACGTTGTAACACAACCACTGTGTTGAAAAGATAGCGACAAACCTTTCTTCCTGAAATGCATCTTACCCTTTTTCAATCACTTAAGCTTAAACTCTTTGTAAAATACTACAGCAGTAAGTTATCCTGCATAACTTAAGCAGGCATTGCTGAGAAAGTACCGCATTTTATCTGTTTATTGTAACTTGTGGTTTTGCAGCCTAATGTGTGTTTTGACAAACAGCTAACAGATTGCACTATACTTTTTCCATGTAATTTTGTCCTCCTGCTATCATTTATATATTTATATACTAGTATGGTAATGCTTTAAATTTTGATTTCTGTTCCTTTCATAATATACTTTGCCTTCTATTTGCCTTGGCTACATTTGAACACTGACATCACATTTCCAGTGACAACAAAGACTTTCTGAGTGACAGTAACTGATAAAATATCGTGCCCACCCACTTTTATGGATAGCGGGTGTTATTTTCCCCCCATATGTATTACTCTGGGAGTTATTTTCCCCCATACTTTTTACTCCACATTTCCCTACCCTAAATCCCAGCTACCATTTTATTGTCTAGTTGCTTCTAGCACAAGATCTTTCTGCAATTCTTTCAACCCATTTTGTTTTCTCAGCAAATTTAGTACCTATCCCTCTTCTAGGTCCATTCATGAATTAGTTGGGTATCAGAGGTTTCAGTAAAGTAACTAAGGGCAACCACTCTAGTAATTTATTTGGTATAGCATGAAACTATCAGCTCAGGATTTGATATCTCTTATTGGGAAAAAACATTTATTTATTTATTCCTACTTTTCTTCTTGTTCTTTAGGCAGGCATTGAAAACAAAGTCTCCAATGGGTTACCAGCAGAGTTTCTTAAAAAACATAGGCTGTGACCATGTTTTTGAAAACTGAAGTATGTATAATATGCCATCTGAATTATCCCTTTCAACAAAAGTATGGAGTCCCTCAAAAAACTCTAATAGATTTTACAGCCAATGAGTTTTCTCAACAAAAAAAAAACTCTATAAAATGTAAAACTTTGCCTCAAGCACACATGAATGGGATTTATAAAACACAGATTTATTTCAGCAACTGCCTACTTCTACCATTTAAGAACAGCAGAAGTGTTAGTGAATTGTGCCTGGAACTCTGCTAACAATGAGGTATTTTTAAATGTGGGCTTAATTTCCAGCTAGCCAAAATGGAAAAGTTTCCTCATAGAAAATAGTATGTCTGCATTTCCTGATGGACCATAAAAGCAAAATCTTACCAAAACCAAAGTATTTGCTCCTCCAGCTGCATAGTCTGGAAGCAAAAAGTAAAGCCAAGATCACAAGCTCATTGACAGTAAGATCCAGTTGCTTCAAGGGCACTTTATGTGAACCATGGATGTCCCAACCACAAACCACATTTTACCCAAGTGGTTAGCTGGGTAAGTTGCATGCATGCACACGCTGGTGTCCTAAGCATCCAAGTCTGGGACTAAACTCAGAATCTTATACCATAATCCTCCTCTCTTCAGGAAGTTCAGGGTCTGCATGTGGCACAAACACATAAAATTTGCTCCTCCAAGAAACTAAGGCACTTGGCATTTCAAGCATTAGCAACCACTGCCCTGTTATATGAAGAAGAGATGAAAATCTGCACATTGGGTGATGAGAATGTTAAAGATGTTAGAATTATACCAGACTCTTGAAAAAACAGAAATAGAGCCTCACACAGCCAATATAAATCCTGAAATATAAATTCTCATCTTCTTGACAACAGGAAACAAAGCTCAGTAAATATAAGGCAAGCTAGAAATACAGTAACAATCTTAAAAAAACAACAACACAAATTAAAAAAACCCAAACCAACAAACTAATAGCAACTGTAAAGTCAAAGATGATGTAGTCTGTAACAGCAAGACGGGCACTGCCTCAAGCAGTATCAATGAAGTACTGAGGACTGCAGTGGGATGCAAACTTTCCACTAACAAAACACGAACACCTTACTGAGTCCTAGATTCCTTATGAGGTGTGTCTATGTTATATTTTCTCCAGCGGCAAAGCCAAGCTACCTCAGAAATCCAGTTATGGTTGGTTCTACAAACAGTAACACAACTGAGACAAGTGAAAACAAATGGTGCAAAACACAGAATAAATGTCTAAATTCTTAAATGTGCTTTGCCAACAAGTAAATTGCAACCTAGAACTATATGTGGATCCTATGCTCAGCATGCTTCTCTCTTTTGTGCTTAGCAGGCTTACAACTCCAAGACACAAAAGAATCAAGTTCATTATTCCATGCAGACATTCCAAACACCCTGTTATACCTCATCTCAGTCTGATCCTAGACAAAAGCACTACCAGGGATAATTACTCTCTGGGGTTCTGATGTACGATAACTACCAGCATATGCCAAAACAAGTAAGTGAAAATAGTCTCCTGTACTCTGCTGATTAATGTCACAGAGATACCTAGATAATAAAGAAAACTGTGGATTGAAATATCAGTGTCTTTGTTACAATCATCTATGGCAAACCTTTATTGTAAGAGACAGGAAATACCTTGAATTGCTGAGATACACAGAGGATTTGAGCCTTTGTTCAGCCACTGGAGTCAGATATCTACCCTAACCACTGACCTCTACCTACCATGTTAAAACATTTAGCTTCATTAATCTAGTTAACACTGAGGTTAACTAAGTTAAACAATGACAATGACAGACACCAACTGTCTCAGTGTTAAGCTATGTCACCTCTTTGATACAGATCTTGTGACCTAAAGCAACAACAACATTTCAACTTTGTTGCTTACATAACTGTATTTCAGTCACTGAAGCAAAGGTAGGCTTAAATCTGTATTTCTACAATTATACTACACTGTGCACCTCAGATTCCTACCTATACCAAAGATACACATCGCTATTCATGTAACTATGTTACCTGCTTTACAGGAAATAACACCTACCTAAATAATGAATAATTAGAGTCATGGAATATCTCAAGTTGGAAGGGACCCAGAAGGATCACCAACTCCCTTGCTTCTTGCAGGGCACCTTAATGATTAATAATTAAAAATTAATTATTAATAATTTACAGTATCATACAAACACACCTACTATCCAGTCACTACAGAATTGAAGTACAGCCTCAAACCCTAAACCAAATATATTTATAAATATATAAGTTTTCAGATGTGATAGCCAGGAAATACAGCCACTGTCAATCACAGTGCACATAAATGATCTCAGAAGAAGAGACAGTAATCACTCTTCACACTCAGAGCTATGCTAACAATCTTCACAGTATCTTTAGCCACTTTTACAATGATAATCTGTTTCAACTAAAAACACCGGAGCAAGTATGGCACGGTTGATTTAATCCTACACTATTGTTACAATAGAGTTACTCTGGCCGGGATGCAAACAAGATTAGCATCACACCCAGAGAGATTAATGCCTTCATGCAATTCCTAAATGGGCTGGCAAGGGTGGCAATTTGCTGATGGCCATAGTGAAGCAGCTGCCAAGAATCTCTAATTCATGCACAATTAACTAAGTCATGATAAATAAATGTCCCAAGACATGAAACTAAATTAAGGATGAAATTTTCAAGTTCAATAGATTCAAAGCAGGGTTGAGAAAAGACTAGGTTCTTCCCACTGGGAGTTACATTGATGAATTTAGATCAAAGGCAAGTTAAATACACTTAATTTGGTATGTAAGGATTTTGCAGGAGGCCAAGGCAGTTTAAGTGTCAGTGTCTTGTTGCTACATGCCTGCTAAAAGCTGCTACTCAACAGCAGAACTGCAAGACAGAAAAATGGGAATGCTCAAAAACATTAGTGCAATGCCAATCATCCTTTAAACTACCAAGGAACATGGTATGAACTCATTCGAGGGCCCATATACTCCATGTCCCTACCTGAGTTGTGGGTAACAATCAGCTACTGCTGCCAGCAGGAAGTATCAGTTGCAATGTGTATTTTCTCAATTCAGTTAAAATTACATGGGTAAAGCAACAAAAGTTTTTCAGGACTGAAAGTCATCAATAGGAACAAAATATTTTAGCTATAAATGCATATAAGATATATGTATTATAAATATGAATACTTGTAAGTTTAATATGCATCATTAGTGCATCCGGATTTAACAGAGGTAAAAGAAAACCATCAAACACACATGAATTTGATTTCTTTTTTAATAAGCTTCTTTTAAAAACGCAGCATTACTTTCTGCAGCTTCCACAATAGACGAAAAGTATATGAAGTTGTGTTTAATCTAAAAGCTTTTCAATATGAAGTTGTGTTTAATCTAAAAGCTTTTCAAACATTTTAAAATGTAATCAATTTAACATTTACATTGATAAGAATGAGCTATTTTGTCAGCGTACAAAGTAGGTTGCCAAGTTTAAAAGACAATAGTTGAAGTTTCCTACTCCAGGAAAATCTGGAGTTCAAAGAGCTGGTAGAGGGTGGCGGTGGTGTAGAGAAAGAAAAGGGTAGTAAACAAGCCAGTGGGACAAATGCTGCTGTTCTGCTGTGAAAGATGTTTGCAAAGATATAAGCTTATTTTTGTCCTTCAACCGAGCAGCAAAGGCAACACATGCACTTAGACTGTCAAAGGGCTGCGAACAAAGCGCGGGGACAGCCCAGTGTGCCATGGCTGATAAGCTGGACTGTTCCCAGCAGTGCTCTTCCCACAGCCGTCCGGGCCAGGCGCTGCCCACCGGTCAGCGCCTGAAGATCAGTGTTCAGAGGGCAAAGGATGGCAGCTGATCCCAAAAACCCCTGCGCTGTAAAGTCCCCAGGGACCGGCCAGCAGGCAGCCAGGTGCCCGTGGGGGCAGGCTCGGTGGGACTGAGCTTCATCACCCATCAGCTGAACTACCCAGGCAAGAGTACAGATCCCGGGCTGTGCAACTGCTCAGGGAGCCAAACCACTCACCAGCTAAATGCTCAATATATCTGCAACAAGAACGAGTCTATCTGCAAACTCTTCACCATCATTCACCCCAACACATGCAATATACATACACGTATATACAGACACACACATATATGTGTCTGCATATATACATGTATATATGTATATATATGTACACATATAATGGTCTGAAATTTCATATTAGCTATTCAAAGGTTATGGGAATATTAATCAAAAATCCTGCCAGGGTAAGGATAAGGCACATGGGGGAATGTTTTCAAAGGTCAACAGGACAGCAAGGCGTTCATGCACTTTAAAAAAAAAAAAACCAAACTCCTAAAAACGACTCCAGCACCACACCTGGCCACTAATGTTGCTATTGACAGTATAAACGGACACAGAAAGATAAAGCAGGCTATTCTGCTTTTTTACCTTTATGCACTCTGAATTGTTTTGCATTAACTGTACAGAGTCACAAAATATTCTGAGTTGGAAGGGACTCACTAGGATTAAGTCCAATTCAAGTGAACAGCCCATGCAGGAATCTAGCATAAGAATTTCTTTCTGTAGTAAAACAACTTAATTCCACATTTTCCCTTTAAGTTTTTTCACATGCAAAATAAAAATACATATGTCCCTATATTTTTTAACCATAGCAAAGGTTATAAACAATATAAACAGGAATATTACATCTCACCATCTGAAGCAAACAAAAGTACAAGTACTTCCAATAGTTTTCAAAACAGCTTTTTACCAAAATTCACTGCATTTTTTGTTTTACCCTAAATTACAGCTTGACCTAAATTATAGATATTCCAGCCTCTTCAGTTTACAGTCCTTAACAAACATGAGAGATTTCCCAAGCGTTACAGAACTGATCTATTTATACAAAGATTTTCAGTTATACATTGTATCTGGTTTAGGTTTTGTGTAAACTATACAGAGCATAAAGGACAGACAAATACAAGTTAACTGAAGGAAAGTATATTGCAGGCTCTCAAACATCTGAAGTCTAGACAGAGCTTCATTACATCTGGACTGCAGTAGCACAAGAATTTAAAATCTTAAATTCTCCATGTATTTGCCATGTATTATAGGAGTAACTGGATTTATTGCTAAACTTGTGCAGAAATCAATGTAAAGGATTACCTGTAATAATGTTGATAGACCATCTGTTATCTTTTAAAAAGCCCCCCATTTCAAGGAAATTCCAGCAGAAGTCATTACTGCCCTGGTTCCAAAAGTCATCCAGATTAGTGCTTCCCCCACTCTGTGAGCATGGAGACACACTTCAGCACAACAGCGCCGCCCAAGTTACCAGAGTAGCAACCCTGCACCATTTCTTTCTTGCCTACTTCATGCATTTGTAAGCAGTCTTAAATGAAAACTTTAGCAGTCTCAAAAAACCCCAACTTTGTTATGATGTAGGAGATATCAGTCAGGCATGCACAAGTCATCTGACCAAGCTGAAGCCCATGAAGCTGCAGTCATCTACCTCAGCATCTGCAATCATTACCTCTGTCTTCTGCTTTCACTATTTCCAGTTGGTCATACTTTGAGACGCCCCAGTTTTGAATGCCTGCATTAGGCACTGTTTCCTTATTGTTAGCCCACAGTGCTCATTTTGGTGACTCTCCCCTCATTATCCTCCCTATTTCTCCTGTTCTAAAAACTCAAGGCCACCTTTCTTCCTCCCTGTCACATTATGATTTGTGGGCCATGTTAACCTTTGGCATTTAATGTTCTGTTTCTAGCTCCGGGTATAATCCCCAGAGAGATCCCCCACCCAGATGGATTCTTAGAAAGGTGCACCTTGTACCTTCCTTGCAAGAGCACTAGCTCACGTGAAACAATGTGCAGCTGGGACATGGCATCCTAGCAAACAGGTATTGCTACGTCACCATGAGGCTGGATGGGTACAGTCTCTCTCCAAAAAACTGCTTTTAATTTTTGTATGCAGGACAATTGTGTGGAGAGTTTGGCCACTAAGTGCTTTGTGGCAGTAGCTACTGAGTCTAAAGAGATATGGTTACGCAGGCCCTCTAGGGAACACAACATGAGCCAAACTTGGAAGGATGCAGTTATTCTCTGAAATAACTTGATCTACCTGAAGCTTAAGTACAGGAAATATGGATTTTTTTTTTTCTCCCAGGAAGCTCTTGTCTAGAGGAGAGGTATCTTTGGTAAGAGGACATCCTTACTGTCCTACAAAGACTGATCATCCAGGCCACTCTTCCCCCATCTACAGTAGCTACTTACACAGCTCTTACACAACCTCTGCACACTTCTTCCAATAGCTAAGCAGAAATCAATTAAGTCTCCATTCATCTACACTACATAGTTCAGAAGAAGAGGGAAGACGTATGCATCTTTTCCACTGGCAGGCAAATTACCAGTGTGTTACAGCAATCACAGATGCACATAAACACACAAAAAAGACCCAAAAAGGCAACCATGTGACAAAGGAACCATGTTTTCCCCTAAGGGCTGGTGAATCAACAGTCAACATTGAGAGACAAAAAAAGGCAGCAAGTTTTGTGGTGCAGATACTCCCACCCCCTACTCTGGAATGCAGGAGAGAACTAAAGAGATGACACAATAGTAGTTTTAGAAATTGTCAGATTTAATCATTGCACTGTCAAACTAGAAAAGAAACCATAGCCATTTGACCACATTCCCCATGCCATGTGATTCTCTTCTGGACCGTTTGCTTTTTATGGTCTTTATCAGTGAAGGCATAGGTAACATCTTGTAGCCAAGTTGTCACCCTGAACAATCATCCTGCAAATGGAAAACTAAACCTGCATTCCACCTCCACCAGCAGGCAACAAGGGCTCGAGCTCCATCTGGCCTCCTGACCCATGCAGCACTGTGGACAGAGAGCATCTCACACCTCAACACCACAAAGATCTCTTCAGAAAGACATCAGGATCCTCTGCCATTCTTAGCCTAGATTTGTAGATAACATAAACATTATGAGCCTTGCAAAGATGTCCACCAATGTACCTTAGTTCACCAAAGCCTTCAAGACAATCCAGTCACTGTTGCTAGAGCTGCCGTGGGCCAATGCACTGGGTATGAGTTGTTACTCAGTTTTTGATCCCACACAGTTTGACAACTCAAGGATAGCAGAGGGCAAACAGTGCGGACCACCAGCACACAACAATTAACAATTTTGTCCACTTCCTTACTATTCAAAGAAAGATATGTGAAGATGACCTTCAAAATCGTGGTCATCACATCACCCTCAGCAGACCTGTCCTACCTACTCTAATGCTAGGTTTTGCTAATGACCCAGTAAAGTTCACAAAGTTCCACTGGGCAACAGTCATTTCCATGAAAACACTAAGACAATATGGAAACTGCACCTGTGTCTCAAAGCTTTGTACCCACTGCTGGCTTTCCCCAACTACAAGAATGGTGTGTTCTCAGCAGACAGCGCAGCTCCCAAGCCCTAACTTCCTCCCATCAATGAAGGCAAAGCAGTTCCAAACTCAGTAGCTCTGTTCCTGTTTTCCTTCTCTATATAAATAGTTTCAGGGAAGCTGTTCCATTCATCCACAGGTGTCCTCTTGGAGTAGGCTACAGCCATAGGACTAAGTCCTTCACTGCCTTAGTTTAGCCAGTAACCACATTTCAGATTTGAGTGTGGAGAAGAGGGAATCAGAGACAAGGCTGCACTGCGAGACTAAGCTTGCAGCTACACTTGAACATTAACCAGGGCACTGCAGAACGGACAGACATCTGCAGGAGATAAACAATGAGATATCACGGTATTTCTCAGAAGTCTGCTGTTGAGAAATATCTGCAAGACTACCTTCCTTAGGTCAGCTTCAGGCCTCACACACAGTGAGGCCGGCCAAAACCTAGCCCAGAGTAAAACTCCTCCGTCTCAGGCAGCAGACAGGTAAGAAGTGTGCTGACAACTTCACCTAGTGACCCACTCCTGTAACACCAAATTACTTGCTAGTGTAGGCATAGCCTCTGAACATGGATAAAGAGGAGGCTCTTGGAATCACACTGTCAACATCATCTCCAAGAACCCCAGCTACCATCTCTTTGCCAAGCATGCATTACTTTGGACCCCCACGCATTCTAAACAGCATCCTTCAGAACAAAGAGCAAGGCAGTGCTATTTATGTTACCAAGTGGACAAGTACTGCTGTTCAGAGAAAGCAGCAGCAGATTCTGTGGATGACTGATATGCTTAAAGCCAGGGTAACAGGATTACACACATTTGCCTGTCTGCTTTCAGTCAATCTGCACAAGCCAGTCACACTTAATGAAGAGCCTCAGTACTACAGGTAACAAACACTCTTTTAGTGGCTGTAGTTTACTGTACCCATAGGAATCAGAAAAAATGGTTTATGAATGTTGCTATAAGCACCACTAAGAACTAAAGATGATGTATGTTTCTTTGGAATAACTCAGAGCAAGAGCGCACAAAAAAGGAACACACACCTCAAATTTTTATGGTATTTTACAAAATTAAACAGATAACTCATGTTTTTGACCCCTTAGTCAGTGCTTTTCTGCAAGTTCCATGGGGATGCTTGAAACAGAATTACTCACGTCCAACTATTTCTAGAGACATAACCAGCAGAGAAGTCAGTTATACTGCCTTATATTTCCTTTGATCCATATGAAGTATCCAAAAAAAATACTTTGGCATCTGCCAACTTCCATTTAACAAGCATCAATTCAGCTGTTTCATCACCACAGTCTTTTGTGACCAACACTACATTCTGAGAAGCTAGTAAAGTTACCTTAGTTTGTACACAGTAACACATGATGTTCTACATTTACCACGTTTTACAAAAGCCCTCCCTGCTCCTTAGTACCGTGGTAAAGAGACAACAAAAATGTTACAAACAAAATACAAATTAAAGAGTCCTTTGTGCTTCTTCCATTGGGCCAACATCCACACCTCTACACACATTCTCCACTTTAGGGTCTACGGCAGCACCAGGGACAAAACGTAACTCCAAGCAGATTGAGAATATTGGCTGTTTTCCTAAGAGATGCTGAGATTTATGCTTCAAGTTTTAAGTACTAGTGGTTCACATATTACACCAAGCACTGCTCATGTGGAGTACAAGAGAGAAGCAAAGATGGCTGTCTCCAGAGATTAAGTAAACTCACACCTGGGCTACTTTGCAGGCTATCCTAGTAATAACCTTTTCACAAAACAGCACTTGTCTTCCCAAAACTCCCAACCTACAATGGCAGACTGCTTTCTCCTTCCTGTGTGTATACACACACACACACGCACCAATTTAAGCTTGCAGACACCAGGTTTACAGGTTTTTTTAAGTATCGTTATACTGAATTAACTGTAAATTTGTATTTAGTGGAAGCAAATTATGCCATTACATTACAAATTTTAACTGATGCGACTTCAATGTTAAACTTTTAAAGGTACTTTTTAACGCCCTCTAAATGGCTTTGTCTAAAGTAACCCCAGTTCTGCCACAATTTCTGCCTGCTGCAGCCAGCTGCACTTAACTCTCCCCAGACACGCACACACATACTCTGGCACATGGCCATGAACTCAGAAGTGAATGGAAAACTCACTACTGAATCATTTTTTCAGTCTCTCTGAGGTACTTGATTGTTCTCTGTGCAACATTTTCCAGTGTTTTCTATAGTCTGCTCTAAAAACTCACTGGCAAGACTTTCCCCTTTGTACTCCTACAGACCTGTGGATCTTGCCCACATCAGGAACTCTAAAGGGCTTGTTTCCTGTCGACACATTCCAGAACTGCAGCAGAACAGATTAAGAGATATGAATGTAAATTACAACACACTAACTCTCTGCCTTGCTGGAATAATGCCTTCAGTTGACAACCTATTCCAGGGTAGTTAAAGTAAGAATTACTTTGGAATTAGAAGTGACTTGTTTTTATGGATGACCACGAGGGGGAGTTACACCTATTTAAGTACAGCTCTAATGAACCAGATCTTCTGCTATGTCCACTGATTTTCTTCATCAGACAAGTCCTAGATCTTCCATCTCCCAACCTGAACTAGTAGTAACAAGAGCAGTGTTACTGTTAAACTGCTTTGAGATACAGAGATGGCAGGCATCTGCAAATAATCAGATTCCACAGTCATGCAGCTGTTCAGCAAACATGCACAAAACTTCACACCACAAAACCATGTGGTTTTACTTCCCTAAAATCACCATTTGTTGTGTAAACAAAATGAATTCAAATATAAAGTAAAACTCAAGAAGCCAAAACTCAGTCTGCCAAGTTGAAAGCTCAGAATTAAACTAAATAAATAAATATGTGAATGGAGGGAGCAACCAGAAATTATGTATTTTTTACTGCAGAAAACAAGATCCCAGAGGGACTATCCTCACCAGCCAGAACATCCATAACAGAGGCCCGGGGACTGAGTTAGTAATTTTCCTGCTCTAGTGCTTCAGTGTTCTGGTTTATAGCACATCCTTATGAACAGCTGATACATGAGGCAGAATTGTAAGACCATGTATCAGCTGCTTTCCTGGAAGACAACCATTACCTGAGACAGTAGCTCCACATCATCCTCTCCTGGAGGGTAACTATGAAGACACCATCCAGAAATACCAATTTAACACACTCCCAGAAAGCAGAGGAACTGTACAGAAGACTTTCTGCACCAACAGATGGAAAGCACAGCTCTTCTGGCTACACAACACTCCCTTGCAGCAGAACCCACCTGTAGAGCCTCCAGAGTGGGACACTGGGAGTTACCACTGTTTTGGAGAGTGAACTTCACCTTGAGGTGAGACCTGTCCTCTTGATAAATCTTGGTCCTTTTGGGGTGTAAACACTCTTCAAAAGTTTTTAGAGGGGATAGAAACATAAAACTGGACTAACATTAAGGCTCTGTCTGAACAAAATATTTTTGATTTCTTGAAGATGTCTCTACCTTGTGCCGTAGGATTGCATGATTAAGCATCTTACTCAAAGTCAGTTATGATACAGGGAGCAAAATACTGCAGGCCTCAACCTCAAAACCCAGTGAGACCTTTCATACAAAGATGTAAATCTCATGCCCAATCTTGAGAACAGGCAGGGGGAGGGGAGGGGGAAGAGCAAGATAGAATTAAAAAAGAAAGCCTTTAAGCATTCCTACTGAGGATCAAAAGAAAGCACTTCTGTGGAGTGCAAACAGGCTATTAAAATTGTTTCTTTGGTATGAATGAAGTTTGGACTGAAAATTACAGAAAAATTCAAGTTCTTAAAACAACAGAAGTCTCCTCCACCTCCCAACCCGCTGCCTCTTTTTGCTGCAAAATGAAATTAAAACACTATTCCAGAAGTCAGTGCCTCCTCCTCCCCTGCTGCAACACCAAGTTCCCCAAAAAGCAGAACCCTTTAACAATCCTGAGAAGGTTCTCTGTTACAACCAACTATGGACAAACGGGCGCCATTACTGAATGACACGCAGAGTGACATCAAAATGTGTAAGTGACATTGGTACAGACTGGTCCCTCTCACAAAGACAGCCCAGCGATGAACCACCGTAAGTTTTTACCATATTAATTCCAAATCTAACTGCTAGCAGCAGATTCAACACTAGCTTCATACACAATGGGAGAAAACTCCCTTTCACCTGTAAAGCAGGTCCTAAAAATTCACTTCAAGCAAGCAATCCATCGTCACTGCTGGACCACTAATAAAGGCAGGCAGACGACCACACAAGAGGCAGTTCAGAAATGTCTACACAGCACCATAGTAGTGAGGAATACCAAATTAGAGGCCAGGCAGTGGGAATGACAGGAGAGTAGGAAGCCAATCAAAGAGGGTAGGGAAATCAAATCCTAATAGACACTGTTGTACCCCACAGCCACCCAGCCAGTTGGCTGAATAGTGACCAACCACTGTAGTAGTCAGGTTGTAAGGGTGGCAGGATGATAAAAGAGAGAAAATAACAGAACTTCTAACTACCACACAATTTTTAATGAAGTAGCTATACAAGAAGGTAAGTAGCTATATATAAGGTAAGCCATTAATCCTTTTCAGAAGGAACTCCCTCCACACAAGTTACTGACATTTGAGAAAAGTCAGTCATAGCAACCTAATAAAAATGGCTCTGTGGTCTCTGTGCCCGAACAGCAGCAGGACTGGAAGGCACAAATACTGACAAGTGCTGGCTCAATGGCTGCAGTTAAGACACACCAAGTAAGAAGCAGCAGCATACCTGCAGAGACAAAGTGGCAGACACTGCAGGAAGCATTCCTGACAAATGACGACTAGGGAAGAACTGCACAGTTCAGAACTAAGCCTACAGCCTGCCTTCCAACTTAAAAGCCCTCAATTTGTCAGAGATCTGCAGCTGAATTCAGTTGCTTGCTCACAGATGGCTTAATATTTGATACCAGAATTTCCCATATATCTACACCGGGCTGACGAAAAACAATGCGAGACCAAAGCCTGTGCCATTCCAGGCTGGCAACTGGCGGCCAAACAGGGAATCGTGATTATCCCAAGCAACGCTAAAAACATGTTTTGGCAACTGAACCAAGCTCCTCCTCCAAGCTCAGTAAAGAGTATGCAAATAAGATTTTAGTAGCAGTACCTCCAACACCACGTATATTTTTTTTTAACAGAAACTTAATATTCACCTCACTTCTGTTTCAGTCTCTGCATAGCACAAGACACTGAGCTTTTCAAGACCTGTGTTAAGATTTTCCCCCTCCTCTTACCACTGAAAAGCCATTATTAAAACAGGTTTAAAACTTGTTTTACAAGCCTCTCACCCAGAGAGGCTCTTGCCCTTTACAGGTATTGCTATGGGCAAAGCCTTTCCACAACGTGGCATATTCTCAGCGGAGCCACACTTACAGTCAGTTCAGGTAAGAAAAGAGCTTATTTTCAGTTTAAAAGAGCAAAGTTGCTCTCTCAGTCAGAAGTTTCAGCATCCAGTCAGAAGACAACAGAATGCAAAACCCACAATGGAGAACAGGGCTGAGAATAACTGCAGGTGCTTCTCCTTAGTAGATGTCAGCCGAGAGAGGAGCAAAGAGCATCTTCTAAATATGACTTTTGCACTGAGTTCAGGCAGGCCAGGATAGCGCAAACTATTTCCCCTGAGAATTTCAACAATTGCTCTGTATAACAGTAAGGTGCCTGAGCTACATGTGATCAGCTCTGCCAAAATGCTCTGAATAGCCAAATTCCTGTGCTACACCCATTCCTCTTCCACTCTAATACAGGATCCAAGGCAGGGTGGAGGGAGGAAATCGGCAGCTCCCTTATATAGTGCTTATACAACCAAGGAGCTCGAGAACACTCTGTTTCAAGAAACATCTACTCACTAAACATTATCAGCCTTGTCATTCAGTGCAACAGGTATCCCAAATTTCTTAGTGACAAATTTGTTACATATTATCATTGGGGGGGTAGGGGGGAGAACTTACGTCCATTTTGCGAGCAGCCGTGTCCTGATCATAGTGTCCCATGATGTTTGGGAAAAAAGTCATATTGTAAGGCATTCGTGAACATCTGGAAATAGTAATTGGCTCACATGTGAATAAGCTGTGTCCTTGCACCAGAGCTAGAAGTAAACTGCAGGTCGCAGAGAACACAAGTGCTCCCATTTTGTCCGGATCTCCAACTTCAGCACATCGCTCTGTTCAGTAGTTAGACAGACCGGCGTTGCACAAGGATAAAAACACGCATCTTCTTCTACTGGCTCCAGCGCAAGGCAGTAAGGCACACAATCAGGCTCCTCACAGCTGCTTTAGGTATTGCCCCATTTTAGCTGAACGCGATTTTATTAAATCCCCTCTTCTTCGAGCCTGTACGTGCGAAGACGGGACAGAGAAGTGAACATCAGAAACAGCCCGACCGTGACCACCTGTCCGAAGGCCGAGTTCGGCGTCCCCGCCGGTCTGCAGGCGAGAGGGCAGCTCCGGCCGGGCCGGGTGCCCCCGCGGCCTCTCCCCGGCCCCACACACCCCGCCGGGGCCGCGGCTCGGCGCAGCCGCGCTCCGGGAGCAGCGCGTTCGTTCCCGGCTCCCGCCCGGGCCCCGCAGCCACCGCCGCTCCCAGTGCCCCGTTCCCAG